>JAMKCH010071051.1:0-10053 GCA_023653785.1 Ophioderma brevispina
AAAAAAATTGCACTTGCCTCTGATTGTCCATCGAGGCGATCTGGTTCACAACCACATGTCCTTTGCATTGAGATCTCCGCTCCTTTTACAACTGGGAAGTACTGTAAAACGGGGTACTTGGGCCCACTTTTTTTCATTTGATTTTTTTTTAAATGCAATGGAAGGTACTTTTTCTGGATATTCTGGTTTCATGTATGTTATAATGCCAGTATACTCAGCAAAATCAGCCACAATTGGCAGATTTTTTTTTCACTGTTTGGAAGACTTTCTTGGAATCAATCATTAAAATATATATGTGAACTCAACTAATGTTCACTTAAAACAAGGCAAGTTGGCAACTTCAGGGTGATAACATTAGCCAGTAAAAATGTCAATGTCTGAATAGTCTAACTATCAAACTAGGCAGTTGGTGACTTTGGAATGTTCATTCAACAATACCAAAATTTTGTAGTCGCCTACAGCTACTATCTAGGCAAGTGGCATCTTTGGGAAAATTCATGTTAAACATCAACAGTTAACAAGCAATGTCTGAAGTCAAATAAAGCTGGCCAGCAACTTTAGGCAAGTTCATGGACTGCATATGACCCTCTCAATGTCTTCAGTTCAGGAACTTTCAGTTTTTGTTTGATTTGATCAAATGAGTAATGAAGCTGGTCTGCCCTGGCTGGCCACTTCCAAAAGTTTTGGGATCTTTCCATAGTTTAGTAGTGACAAGTGCTCCAGTGTCTGTTTCTTCCAGCACACGACCTGGGTATAGCTCTCCATCGTACTGAACTGCAACAAATCCACCTACTGTCAGGTCACTTTTTTCAAGATGCTGCCCTTGAGATGATGCATTATCATCCTCGCTTTCACTTTCAGTCTCATCCATTGAAGACTCAGGGTCTGACTATCCTCATCTGATGACTTGTCCATACTGGAAGATGCGCGCTTTTGACCTCTTGTTACAGGGTTGCTAGCAGCAGTTGAACGTGTAGACGTAGCACTGGAACTTGTACCTGCACCAGAATCAAGGAGTGTTTCTATTGCTTGTGCTACATGTGCCGCTTCTGCTGCATCTGTCACTGGGACAACTTCCAGCTGTGCTTCTTGTGACTGCATTTCAGTCACAGATATACTCTTTCCAGCAGGAACGTTTAGCTTCTTTCATCTTTTTAGTGCTTGGTGTGTCGCTTGCTCGTTTTTCTGATAGGAAGTCAATGAATGACTGGCTGATAGCTTCAGATTCATCTACAGTTTTCTTGGGCAAGCATTTCTGTCGAGTGGTGAGATGCCAGCCTTTCTGAATCCTGACTTGAGATTTTCTGTCTTATTTTCAGAAAGTACTGTCATCAATTCACAGAGCAGACTTGGGAATCACATTTATCAATTGATGATGAACATCTTCCCCTCTTGCTTGTTTTCCAGCGCAGCATAATTTTTTGCCAAGGTTTCTTCATTGGACGAAAGAAGGCCACGTCTAGTAGTTGAGTAAGGTGTGTTGAGTTTGGTGGCAATGCAACAAACCCTATGTTGTGTTCCTCACACAATGCAATGATATCCACGTTCAAGTGACTTGACAAATTGTCACCTACAAGGATCTTACGTCCTTCTTGTTTACGAAGTCAGGGGAGACATTGTGTTCTGAACCAGTCCTGGAAGGAAAGACTCTCAAACCAGCCAGACTTTGACTGTTATACCTGGTTCCAGGCGGTCCTCCTTCAGTCCATCTGTTCCACAACGACTCAGACTTGTAGACTACATATGGTGGCAATGCCTCGCCATCTGCATTGCCACAAAACATCAGGGATCTCACAGCTTTACTGCTATTTGCAATCCTTTCAGGGTACTTTGTTCCTCGTTTTGTAATCACACGCTTTTTACCCGGATCGTCTGTGAGGTTTGTTTCATCGAAGTTCCAAATATTGTTTGTTGGAACTCCCTCTATTTCAGTTGCAATGTGATCAAAGTACTCATTGATGCAGGTTTCATCTATACCAGCCCGAGCACGCTTGATGTTGCTTGCAAAGCGAATGCTCAGTTCAGGATGTCCTTCCATGAAGCCCGATATCCAGTCTTTATCTGGCATGTTCTGTTTGAATATGGACACCTGTCTGCCTCGACATTCAAGATATGACTTCACAATCGCCTGCAGATCTGTTGTATCTACTGGGCAACCAAACTCAGACATTTTCATGGCACAGGCGCAGAAACTTTGTTCCTCTTGCTCGGTGAAGACTGTAGGGTGGCCTGGTTTTCCTTTTACTGGTGTGTGGAGCTGCTTGAGTTTCAACTTGAGGGTATTGTGTGGTATATTGAATGTTTTTGCTGCTTGTCACTGAGTCATTGTTCCATCTTTAACACTGTTGACTGCATTGCGTAGGGTTTTACTATCATAATCAAGGTACTTTCGTGCACCAGCTTTACGTTTGTATTTACGTGGCATTCTTGTAGCAGTTTTTTTCATGCAAGGGTAAAGTGGGATCTGGACCAAATGTTCTACTGCTTATCTATACTAAAGCTAGTCTTGTATCTGTAAGAAATCAATTATAGTTAGCACATTGGCCCAAAAAAGAAAGCCAATTTCCATGGATTATATACTAGATTAGATATTGGACAGAAATCTGGTATTTAATTCATGGAAAGTAGCTTTATTGTGTGGGCCAAAGTTGCCCCAGTGTTTTGTGCTTTTTACAGGCGGGCCAAAGTAACCCCATTTTTCTGTCTTTTTTTTCTATAAACTTCTCTCCTGCAACTGAAAAGGAAAATAAAATAAAAAATAACCTATTAATATTTTATCACGGATAAATTGACTATCCTACAACTAACCCATAACACTTCCCTTAAATGCGCACATTCTGGGTGAGTCAGTCACAATTTTGTAACTGTTTTTTGTTGCGTTCTTCATGCTAAAAAATAGTAGGGCAGGGTGTTTGGTTTTAATCCTAAATACATACAGCATTATATAGCAGGGTAATTGGTTGTTTTAATTACCCCCAATTAGAAATTGTCAAGTTAAAACTTTTCTCAAAATTTGACGACAAATCTTTTTTGGGGGTGGGCCAAAGTTACCCTCCAAGGGCCAATTTAAAGTACCCCCATTTTATGGTACTCGAAATTTTAACTAGATCTCCATGCAGACAAGGACGAATATGTTTATTAATCTTTTCCTGGAGATGGCCAGTGCACAAAAGTGTTGAAAAAAAAAAACGTGCGCTTGGCCGGATTCGAACCGGCAATCTCCGTATTACTAGTGATGGCGCTCTTACCAATTAAGCTAACAAGCCAGGGTTGGTAGAGGAGCGATAGATATTATCTATAGGTGTTAGGTCCGAAAGGTGTCCATCCCTTTCCTAGTGGATAGCATCAGAACGGTATATTTACATATACGATTTATATTTCTCGTTCATCAAAGGATATGTGAGGGGGTTAAAACAACCCCTTTGCCACTGCCTCAACACATAGCCTTTGTCTTGATTTGATATTAGAGATTTTGAGTTTTGCAGTGTTTCTAGTTTGTGGCAGTTACTATCTCACTTTTAATATGTGCACTGTACATTCAGGTATATTCACAAATGGAGGTGTTAAACCAAACATCATACCAGAGAAAGCAGAGTTACATTACTCCCTCAGGGCTCCAACAAAACAAGAGGTAAATGAGCTGAAGGAAAGATTTGAAGGGTGTGTGCAAGGTGCAGCGTGTGTTGCTGGCTGCCAGGTGAGAAAACATTGAAGCAAAATTATCTTACTCTAAAGCGTTTATTAGGAACAATACGGTAACAACCGCATTCAACTCTATCCATGTCTACAAAGACTAATATTAACTATTTCGTGCTGAAATTACATGGAGTACTCCCAAATGGCCTAAAAAGCACCCAATTATGCAATTTTTAGTGTTTATTTTTATTTAAGCTTTTCAGCTTATACTGGTTGTCCTTTCCTCTCCAATTTTGTTCCATTGTTGCTATACAAGCTGTGCTGGGGTGAAGATGTTATTCTTATCTTGGCTCTTTTAATTTTGTGTTGGTGTTTCCTTGAGGAAGAGATTTTTAGAATCTCAAAATGTTGGGTGTTTTTTATGTCTTTGTAAATAAATCTTTTTATCCCCACTTTGGATGTTGTGTGTGCAAAATAAATAATTTTTAAAATCACATGACAACACAGTTCTATCCATTATAAGTTTACAAGTAACAGTGCACATATTTGAAACTGCCTTGAAATGTTAATTGTTGAATTGTTGTATTGTTTCAAATTTATACCAAACGCTTGTGATTCATGAACAATCCGGAGGTCTAGTTCTGATTGGAAAGTCATGCACCCCAACAGTGTGGGTTGTGCTTATACTTGCCATCTGGGGTCCACTTGCACCCTGACCATTCCCAACACATTCCACTGTCATATGCATGCTTTTTCTCCCATTCCAATGGAGTTCACACAGTAAACCTCATTTTGTGTAAATGAATACCGTAGATATCTCATTCATATTGTCAATGATATTCTTCCTAAAAGTAGTTTATTGTGGCACTGGCTTGTTAAAAGTAATAACAAAACATTCTTTCTCTTCAAAACAATAATAATATAAAGCCTTTAAGCTTTTCTGTCTTATTTTCAGAAAGTACTGTCATCAATTCACAGAGCAGACTTGGGAATCACATTTATCAATTGATGATGAACATCTTCCCCTCTTGCTTGTTTTCCAGCGCAGCATAATTTTTTGCCAAGGTTTCTTCATTGGACGAAAGAAGGCCACGTCTAGTAGTTGAGTAAGGTGTGTTGAGTTTGGTGGCAATGCAACAAACCCTATGTTGTGTTCCTCACACAATGCAATGATATCCACGTTCAAGTGACTTGACAAATTGTCACCTACAAGGATCTTACGTCCTTCTTGTTTACGAAGTCAGGGGAGACATTGTGTTCTGAACCAGTCCTGGAAGGAAAGACTCTCAAACCAGCCAGACTTTGACTGTTATACCTGGTTCCAGGCGGTCCTCCTTCAGTCCATCTGTTCCACAACGACTCAGACTTGTAGACTACATATGGTGGCAATGCCTCGCCATCTGCATTGCCACAAAACATCAGGGATCTCACAGCTTTACTGCTATTTGCAATCCTTTCAGGGTACTTTGTTCCTCGTTTTGTAATCACACGCTTTTTACCCGGATCGTCTGTGAGGTTTGTTTCATCGAAGTTCCAAATATTGTTTGTTGGAACTCCCTCTATTTCAGTTGCAATGTGATCAAAGTACTCATTGATGCAGGTTTCATCTATACCAGCCCGAGCACGCTTGATGTTGCTTGCAAAGCGAATGCTCAGTTCAGGATGTCCTTCCATGAAGCCCGATATCCAGTCTTTATCTGGCATGTTCTGTTTGAATATGGACACCTGTCTGCCTCGACATTCAAGATATGACTTCACAATCGCCTGCAGATCTGTTGTATCTACTGGGCAACCAAACTCAGACATTTTCATGGCACAGGCGCAGAAACTTTGTTCCTCTTGCTCGGTGAAGACTGTAGGGTGGCCTGGTTTTCCTTTTACTGGTGTGTGGAGCTGCTTGAGTTTCAACTTGAGGGTATTGTGTGGTATATTGAATGTTTTTGCTGCTTGTCACTGAGTCATTGTTCCATCTTTAACACTGTTGACTGCATTGCGTAGGGTTTTACTATCATAATCAAGGTACTTTCGTGCACCAGCTTTACGTTTGTATTTACGTGGCATTCTTGTAGCAGTTTTTTTCATGCAAGGGTAAAGTGGGATCTGGACCAAATGTTCTACTGCTTATCTATACTAAAGCTAGTCTTGTATCTGTAAGAAATCAATTATAGTTAGCACATTGGCCCAAAAAAGAAAGCCAATTTCCATGGATTATATACTAGATTAGATATTGGACAGAAATCTGGTATTTAATTCATGGAAAGTAGCTTTATTGTGTGGGCCAAAGTTGCCCCAGTGTTTTGTGCTTTTTACAGGCGGGCCAAAGTAACCCCATTTTTCTGTCTTTTTTTTCTATAAACTTCTCTCCTGCAACTGAAAAGGAAAATAAAATAAAAAATAACCTATTAATATTTTATCACGGATAAATTGACTATCCTACAACTAACCCATAACACTTCCCTTAAATGCGCACATTCTGGGTGAGTCAGTCACAATTTTGTAACTGTTTTTTGTTGCGTTCTTCATGCTAAAAAATAGTAGGGCAGGGTGTTTGGTTTTAATCCTAAATACATACAGCATTATATAGCAGGGTAATTGGTTGTTTTAATTACCCCCAATTAGAAATTGTCAAGTTAAAACTTTTCTCAAAATTTGACGACAAATCTTTTTTGGGGGTGGGCCAAAGTTACCCTCCAAGGGCCAATTTAAAGTACCCCCATTTTATGGTACTCGAAATTTTAACTAGATCTCCATGCAGACAAGGACGAATATGTTTATTAATCTTTTCCTGGAGATGGCCAGTGCACAAAAGTGTTGAAAAAAAAAAACGTGCGCTTGGCCGGATTCGAACCGGCAATCTCCGTATTACTAGTGATGGCGCTCTTACCAATTAAGCTAACAAGCCAGGGTTGGTAGAGGAGCGATAGATATTATCTATAGGTGTTAGGTCCGAAAGGTGTCCATCCCTTTCCTAGTGGATAGCATCAGAACGGTATATTTACATATACGATTTATATTTCTCGTTCATCAAAGGATATGTGAGGGGGTTAAAACAACCCCTTTGCCACTGCCTCAACACATAGCCTTTGTCTTGATTTGATATTAGAGATTTTGAGTTTTGCAGTGTTTCTAGTTTGTGGCAGTTACTATCTCACTTTTAATATGTGCACTGTACATTCAGGTATATTCACAAATGGAGGTGTTAAACCAAACATCATACCAGAGAAAGCAGAGTTACATTACTCCCTCAGGGCTCCAACAAAACAAGAGGTAAATGAGCTGAAGGAAAGATTTGAAGGGTGTGTGCAAGGTGCAGCGTGTGTTGCTGGCTGCCAGGTGAGAAAACATTGAAGCAAAATTATCTTACTCTAAAGCGTTTATTAGGAACAATACGGTAACAACCGCATTCAACTCTATCCATGTCTACAAAGACTAATATTAACTATTTCGTGCTGAAATTACATGGAGTACTCCCAAATGGCCTAAAAAGCACCCAATTATGCAATTTTTAGTGTTTATTTTTATTTAAGCTTTTCAGCTTATACTGGTTGTCCTTTCCTCTCCAATTTTGTTCCATTGTTGCTATACAAGCTGTGCTGGGGTGAAGATGTTATTCTTATCTTGGCTCTTTTAATTTTGTGTTGGTGTTTCCTTGAGGAAGAGATTTTTAGAATCTCAAAATGTTGGGTGTTTTTTATGTCTTTGTAAATAAATCTTTTTATCCCCACTTTGGATGTTGTGTGTGCAAAATAAATAATTTTTAAAATCACATGACAACACAGTTCTATCCATTATAAGTTTACAAGTAACAGTGCACATATTTGAAACTGCCTTGAAATGTTAATTGTTGAATTGTTGTATTGTTTCAAATTTATACCAAACGCTTGTGATTCATGAACAATCCGGAGGTCTAGTTCTGATTGGAAAGTCATGCACCCCAACAGTGTGGGTTGTGCTTATACTTGCCATCTGGGGTCCACTTGCACCCTGACCATTCCCAACACATTCCACTGTCATATGCATGCTTTTTCTCCCATTCCAATGGAGTTCACACAGTAAACCTCATTTTGTGTAAATGAATACCGTAGATATCTCATTCATATTGTCAATGATATTCTTCCTAAAAGTAGTTTATTGTGGCACTGGCTTGTTAAAAGTAATAACAAAACATTCTTTCTCTTCAAAACAATAATAATATAAAGCCTTTAAGCTTTTCAACAATTGTTTGCATAAAATATTGCACAAAATCAAATGGGGGAAAAAATCATGGATCAACAGCATGTTTAAACAGATTTAAAACAGATTTTGGATGAGAGTTCTTTGCATGAATATTGCACAAAATCAACTTGATCAGATGAAGTTTTCATTGATCAATGACATGTTTAAAAAGAAATTAAAAGTGTTTTGGATAAGAGTTTTTGGAATAACAATATTGCATAAAATAACACTGTTCTAAAGACACTTTGATATTGGCACGACGTTCTTGCCAACTGAGCTATCAAGCCAGGGTTGGTAGAGGAGCGATAGATATTATCTATAGGGGTTAGGTTCGAAAGGTGTCCTATTTTTTGTATAGGCCAAGGCAGAATCCACATGCATGCATGCATGCATGGTGATGACGATTGACAGTTGTCAGTACCAGTACTAGCTATTTTGTTATATTTTTATAACAAAATCAAGCACAACTCCTCAAAACAAGAAGCACATACTGCAGAGACACCACCTGAAACTCAAAAATCAACTTCTTGAAATAGATGCCAATAGATCTCTAGAGTACAAATTGATGTTTACACATTGCAAACAACATTTAGGTTTATCATGACACAGGTCATTGGTTGCTCAGACAAGACTTTGACGTATCTATTATCCCTACTTAAAAAAGCCATGGGGGATATTGCTACTGCAGATTCTTCTATGTGTGTGTGTGTGTGTGTGTGTTCCGTTTTGGTTTGTTTTTGGGGGGGGGTCCTCATTCGCCCAAACGCTTGGGTAAATTGCAGCAAAACCACTGGCTGCATATGTGGTGCGGTACTTTGATTGGTGGTGAGAGGTCATATGGAAGATTAACGGAGGGGCATTCTTGAAAATTCATTTGTTTCCCGCCACCAATCAAATGCTACGATCAACCCAAATTTTGTCAGTCTAAAAACTGACCGGGCCCATATGAGGAGTGCACAGATTGCCTAAACCACAAATTTGTGTTGAATATTTAATATAGGTCTTTAGAGTAGATATCAAACTAGATCTGGTGTACAGATCTGAACACAGTCTAGAGTACTCAGACCGGAACTTGTACAAGTAAGCATTTTTAGTGAAAATCAGGTCTTCTCCTTTGACACGACAAATGACTTGTGTTCAAAATTTCATTAGATAACTTTTGTAGGGGATGTTAAACTACACCACATGAGTCACATGATTATACTATGTGGAAACTTCCCCGGGAAACGCCCAAATCGAGCAGGTCGTATCCTACCACCACCCCCCCCCCCCCCACACGTTACTTGACGTATGGTGGAGTATTCAAATCAAATTTACTTACCAAGACCTGATTTGTCTAGTTCAATCCCATGTTTTTTGTGAAGGTAATTTTTAAAAAAAGTTGTTCGGTATGACTTTTTGCAGCAAAAACGGGTTTTTTTGGGCACACAGCGAATCATCGTTCTTCGGGGGGGGGGGGGGGGGGGGGGGGGGGTGAGGTCGAATTTATTTTGGGGGGCAGTCCCTTGGAAATTTAGCACCATATAAATGCCCAGTAACATGTAGTATGATTCTATGGTGTTAAAGGCTCATATACGGTCATTTTTTTTTTTTCTGTCAATAAACTGTGTGCAACGTTTAACTACAAAAGTCCACACCCATCCACCTAATCTTTTCGTTAACGTTACGAAAAAATGCGATCAACTAGGACAACTCAGGTCTTGGAAAGGAAATTTGAGCAAAAAAATGTGGTGCGACTTGAGCCAGATCCTGTCAATACGTCGTGTAAACTTTGTGTTGATGATCGCCGTATCCTCGTGTACTGTTTGTATCCGTTCGTGCCCGGACCTCGGGAGTCAATAGCGTGGTAGGAGCCCATAATACATGGAGAATGAACTAAATTTGAATAAATAACCTATCAGACGCGGCAAAACGCTTTCTCATCCATTTTAAAAATATAAAGTTACATATGAAAGAATACGCACATGAATGAACCCAAAAGCCAATCTCTAGGACAAATTCCTCCGCCACAAACTACAACAAATTAACGCTCAAAATTCTAGGTTTTAATGGAACTATAGCGGTGTTGCACTATTTCATGCCGGAGGGATTTTGCTGTAATTTTCCTATTGCCGGAAGTGCGGCTAGGCAGTGGCGGCCAAGAAATCCCCAAATTTTAGACTGGTTTTGATTTGTCTTATTTTTAGCATTTTTTTTTGGCAA
>JAMKCH010071053.1:0-23607 GCA_023653785.1 Ophioderma brevispina
TTCTAGGTTAGCATGGTTATCGCAGGGACTCCAGGGGGATGTTCAGGACCAGGTTACTTTAAGCTGACGTTTGGCTCCCACGGTTGAGTAGATGGAAAGCACACACCTGTGTCTTGGGTGAATTTTCACGTAGGTGGTTTCCTTGTAGTAATTAGGAGTTCGCCAAAGCTTTGGAGAGTCTCTCTTAAACAAGTGTGAAGTCTGAATCTTTTGTGCGCTTATTCCAGATCGTCTGCATAGATAAAACGGACAGGTCCTGCACTCATAGGTTGGTCGTTGTTATAGATGTTGACAGGAGAGGTGCGAGCACACTCCCTTATGGTAGAGCATTCTTGAGCCTATTTTCATCAGCTCTTCTTCGATCCTAGCTGAAAAAAATAGAACAGTCCAGTTGCAAGCTACCAAACACTATTGGGGTTTGGGCGAAGTCTTCAAGATGACTAGAGTGCAATACTTTAAGAACTGTGTGAGTTGGTCAATAGTTATGTATATTGCAGTATGTTATGTATTATTATCGAGCAAAACAAATGATAGCGATATTGCTAATGGACTGGCCAAAATGGTAAGTCATGGGCAAAATGTGCATAAAATATGAAATCACTACTGAAACACACTATAATTGTAGTGCAAGAATGGGTCATCAAATATTCTGTATGAAAAATAGGTGGTTTAAAACTATATAAAGTGAGGCAGTAGTAGTCTTTGTTGTCAGATCTAGGAGCAAATTTACATAAAACCCAAGGAAAGGGTCCATCTCTGATTATTTTGTCAGGGTGTGGTTTTAAAGGTCGTTAAGGATTAGACAAGAGAATTGCAAGTGCATATATTAACACTTAAACTGCCCATGATGAAACTGGCCACCATTTAAAAAGCAACCTAAAGTGTGAAATGTTGGGTAACAATGGCGGTTATTTAGCGAGTATGCAAATAAGGTTTATTAAAATAGATGGCCATGAATTTTTTTGATTGTTTTTACTCAAACACTCATTTTAGCAGTTGAACTAAATATTCTCAACGAGTCTGGATATGCCGACCGAAACCTAGTTTTATGGCGACAATTTCAATGGCGGCCATTTTGTTTATTTAAAATGTACCTTGCTTAAGTTGTCCACTGGAAGTCTACATACTACATGTTATAGTTATAATTTAAGAATAGTGTAATTATAAACTTTAGTGTAGTGTAAAGTTTCATCCATATACTACATGAATGTTTGAAGTCAAAATTTATTCTCAAAATTTACGAAAATGTGGCCATTTGGTTATGCAAATTAGGTTTAACAGTAAAATGTATGATTTGACTCTGGTGGTTGTCCATTATCAAACATCTCATTTAACTTTTTACCATAATCCTTTATACCCCCCCACAAAAGGGGTGGAAAAAAACCGGGGTTATGGCTGAAAACAGTTATGGAGCCACTTGGCGGATGGCGGCCATTTGTTTATGCAATTAGCAGGCCTAAGCTACTACTTTGGAAAGTCATATGCAGAAATTTTTTAAGTTGAAGTTTCTAAACAAGTTGGTAGTAATTCCTCGTTTTGCCACTCTATATGGTACCCATGTGTCAAATATCACCTTGTGGCCCAAGCACTAATATGAGTGTGATAGTAAAACCAATATCATACAATTATTATGGCATATGTGTTGCAATACCACAGTGCGATTAGCGCGGACCGCACCCAACACCGCACAATACGCAAAAATATCCATATTCATAAGGAGTAGACGTTTGTATAGAAAACCCATGGATGCAAATGAGGTATTGCCATTATTCCGTCAAGCGCTAAGAACAAAGTCATTACAAGCGCATGACGGAATCAAGTGCAATACCTCATTTGCATCGTGGGACTTCTATCATGAAACGTTACCTATATAGGTAATGTTTTTACTTCTCGAGGCGATAGCTGAGTGAAATGGGACAAAATGCAAAAAAATAAAGAGACAAAAAAAGAAAGTACACATTTTCTGACCATAATTATAAACATTATGAAGCTTGTGTACTTACTGCAATATTCTGTAACTTCAAGGCAATGTGGATAGTTGTTACATAGCAAAGCCGCTGCGTTTTAAACCAAGTGGGTACCACGTTATCACGTAAAATATCCTTCTTGCAAGGAAACTACCCAAAGTAATTCACATTAAAAAGAATTATCTAGCTGAGTCTGTTCGTAAGGAAAAAAAGGGGCATCATTTCTGTTAAATTCGCTGCAACATTTGTACAATAAAGGAATGCAGAGGTTAGCCATATGTTATTATCCACCTTTTGCCTTTAAATTGATCCTTATTGAATGTTTTTAATACTTTTTACACCACTTAAGACGTGGGAAAGCATGCTGTTTTATCATTTACCATGTGAAATTTTGGCTAAAGGATGTTTGTTTGATGTTATGAGCGAACGGAAAACGTGCCCCGTTGTGTCGACCAAGTTATATTTAAACCAGTATTCATGGAGCTTACAACAAAATGACGTTTTTAGCTTCCATATAAACAGATTGATATATCAACATGAACTTTAGAGATGGGATCAAGATTGTGAAAAAAATTTTGACATAATTAATTAAATCGGGTCAGCCCCCTCGAGCATTTTCTCATAACTCGAAAGAGGGAAATGGGATTTTTATTTGACACTAGAGCCTGGTTTGCTAGGAGGTTTTGAATTCAAAGGTGAAATACACAAAGGAAGTTTTCCCGCCGAGCATTGACATGCTCTAAAACTTCTCAAAATCGGAGATCGGTTTTCTTTACGATCCACGAAACCTTTTGAAACAAAACCATGATTTGTTCCAGGATATTAGCTAACAGTCAAATCTACCTCTACAACAAAGAATAAGTGTTCAATGTTTGTTCAAAACGTCTGGCGCCTGCCACAAGTGTTGCGTTGTTTTGGGACAACGGTTATACCCATAAAACGTGTAAAAATAGACATAGATAGTACTCATCTTCTTAATTCAAATATTGGCCTTACGGGTGGAGGATGGGAAATTTATGCAGTGCTTTTAGATCCTCACCTTCATAATCCAAAAGATGCACCTCCAAAACCAAAACCACTGTAAGTTCTTCTGTGACTTGTCTCCAATTTTCACCCCCAGATGTTTGTTGTACTCGATGACAACTCCTGTCGTCGGTTTCGACACAAAATGAGTAATTCCAATATTCACTCCGCTTTGATGTGATATATTGCCGCCCAGCGCCGATTGTCATGAAGTCCTTTTGGCTGCAAGTTGAAACATGGAGAATCTTAACAAAGACAACACTTCACACCTCCGATGTGATTCTGCCATTACAGTGTAATATTCTGGGTAGTGATGTGGGGGGTTTGGTGACAAAATGCGAATTTGATCTCCTAGAGTAAGATTGAAAGTGTCCTCAATGACAGGACAATCTGCAAATAAATGAAAAACTGAATATATTTAATTTTTTATGTGATCTACGCTGTCCCAAACAAAATTTTAACACTCGAAACAAATGCATTTTGTTAAAAACTACAAAGTGCCCATGTATTTGTATTATATGTCTTAAAGCCAAATAATATGCTGTTTATCTACCATTTGGTTCATTCCAATCCGTATGTTAGAAACAAAGTATGCTTCGTTAAAAAGGAGGAGTGCAAATCCGATTGGTCCGATTTGCATTGTTTACATTTGTAGGAATGCGGGAGGAAACATGATTTGACCTACTCAAAAATGGAAGTTATTGACAGAAGACGAAATTACTGTTAGGGACATGCCCAAACCCTATTGAACTCCACTTATGCGCCTCCCAATAATTGTGACCAATCCTCGTCCCTTCTATGCCTCACCTCAAATTTTTGGCTTGTGCGTGTGTGCGTTATCAAATATTAATCAGTTACTTCACTTCATTAGAAGAATTAGCTTGAAATCCCAAGGAAACCTATGATTCTGTAGAATAACAACAACAAAAAACAGCAAAAAGCATAAAAGGAAAGAAAAGAAACATCTGGCAATTGGCCTACATGGATAGTGAAAGCAGGCGGAATGTAAATAAAAGACACCAGTACAGGCCCCCAGCAGACGACTCTTAATTGTTTGTGTGCTAGATTAGCTTAGATTCACCGATGAGGCGCTTTGGTTAAAACACGGTGACATGAATTTTGAAGTTGCCTTCAACAATATGAAATCAGCGACATCCATTTCTTCTCATTTCAGGATGGAAAGAAGATGTTCTCTGAAGTTAAGTGTATCATGTCGCGTCAGGCATTTCAAAGCGTAAGGCAGACAGAAGAAATCGGACCAAGTTGGTTTTGCACTCTCATATTTGATAGGCATATGTTTTGTTCTACACATCGGACTGGAATGAAAAAAAAAATTGAACAAAACTGACAATGTCTTATTTTATGCTTGAAAGGAGTACCAACAAAATCCGTGCGTATTTTTCTTGTAACCAAAAAGGTCCTTGCTCGAGTGTTAAACATTTTTTGGACAGCCTTGTTAGTAAACCTTCAAGTCTAAACAAAATAAAATATTAAAAAAGAGTGATTTTTAAATGGACAACTTTCATGAAGGCAGACAATTATCTACCACTGTCTTGTGAAATTTGGGAGGGGAAAATTTTTTTTTTACCAATTTATATTATACTATTATTATTTTTCTGTGACGAGAAATCAAATTGAAGATTATATGTCATGTTTTTTTAGTTTTTTTTAAAGTGATTGTAGGTACGATGTTAGGGAAGATTTTGGGCGTTTGCCGCCAAATATCAATGTATAACGACAACTTGGATGAAGATCTTTAAAACATGATGAGAAAATTAAAACGTGGTTTGTTTGTCTTAATATACAAGAAACTGAATTGGAATCAAAGAAGTATAACAGAAGAGTTGATTTGGGGACATTTTCTGAGTGTCGGCTTATTGTCTTAAAATGAAGTATATAATGAACATTGCCACCCATAGTATTATATATTTGAAGCATATTTTTTGTTATGTCATGATTTGAAAGCACAAAATTTTTTTAAAATGGCCTGAATTGAACTCATAGAAAATTTAAGCCAGTACACAGTGCCGCCGCCTGTGGGTCTTTATCCCTCGTCTAACCAAGGGGGGGGGTGAGTTGTAACAAAACACCCCAAACGGATGTTTCCCTGTCGCACAAAACACGCAAAATGAATATGATCTAAGGTGTTTTAGTAAATGTACCTCACCTCTGCGGTTATTTAGCGGATAATGAAAAATGGAGGTACCCCCTTCAGGGTAAGGTCATTGGTTTCCGTTAAAAATTGGGGGGGGGGTTTGCCACCTGCCTACACTTATGTGTAATAAAATGCCAAAAAAAATGTACTTGATGTTTCTTAAGATGTTCCGGAGGAATACTAACAATATTTGGTATTTTTCTATTGTTGTTTAGAGTAATAACATGTATGCTTACTTTGGCACCCGTCTTGGCAAAATAAAAATACCCAATTTTGCTACATGAAGGGGAAAAACACGAAAAACCCTGAGTTTGGAGATTGCTTACAAATAGCTTAGATATAGCTCAGCTATGACGTCATATATGATGTCATATTGTTAAAACTTGATAGTTGGGGTTTTTTTTTTCAAAAAGGACATCATGTAGCTTACCACTGATACCAAACAAGATGACGTTCATGTGTCCCTAATTACGAAAAAATCATGGGTACCCCCCCCCCCTCAAAAAATGGAATAAATAGTTCTGTATTTGTTCGCTCAAGCCCGATTTTTTTCCCCGCTTTGTTAGGCGGTATCCATTATACGTCGCCCCTTTTATCCCTAAGTTACCGATAACTGAACGTTAACCTTTCCCCCTCTCTGTCCCCCCCCTTATAGTTCTAGTCTGCTCACCTTCTCTTCGCACCACTCTTACGTGCCCTATTTTTCCTCGTCTCTTCTCCCCTCTAAACCTCATTCTGCTTATTCGTGAATTGTAGTAGGAAAACCTTGGTTGGTGAGGGTAAATTACATTTTCAATGGGGTACATACTCAAAGGGCCATTCGTGATCCTAGCACCTTCATTGATGGTTTATTAGATATCCCTAGAGAAGTGTTACTTACAAAATGTATTAAGTCTGATTGTTTACAAGGGTGTTCGTATCACGGCGACCCTTAGCATATCATTCTGATCTAACGGCCGCAGCCCGAGAAAGATGATGTTCACCATGTAGCGACAAATGTCCAGTTTGTCATTAGGTTGGGGGGATGTCAGAGGGATCCTGATGGATTGGCCGAGCAATACATCAATGTAGTTAAAGGGGCGACGACCCTTGTTTGGATGGTAACTTCCAACATGTGACGTCTGAGATACTTGATCAATCGAACCCGATGACAGTGACGGCAAATCGTGCTCAGCGATGGGCAACCAGAAGAAGATGTCAGATGGAAATTGGAGGATATCTCAATAATATCTGTGCTTGGTCTTGTGCTCACGCCCAGGATTGTTTTGTACTCGCATAAGAAGATTGGTGTAGGTGCCATCCAGTCTATCCTGTAGTCTTTCTCATGGTCAGGTCTCGATCCATATAACAGGATACTCTCTTACACAGGCTCTAAAGAATTTCAGCTTGGTTGAATGGAGATACCAGATGCCATAATGTGTGTTTATTGCAGGCATTTCCAAGCTTGTCCTGTGCATGACAGGAAGTCTTCTTGCTGTCGGCAACATAGGACCCTAGATACGTGAAGCCTTGACCTCTGTGGTTGGCTACCTCTGCTGTGCAGAGGGCCACTGTGGCCACTGTGAACAGATGTCGCACAAAATACACAATTATTACTTTGATTCCACAGCAGATGAAGCTTCACGTTAGCCAGACATACACACTACACATCCACACTCTTTAGCGCCTCTTATTCAGGCAGGCCCGTACGCTGGGGGGGGGGGGGGGGGGGGGGGGTGCAGGGCCCCAAATTCCACAAAGGGGAAAAAAGGTCCACTTTTTGCCGATTTTTTGATAAAGGGTCAAAACATTTAGGGGAAACATATGACGACAAAGTCCACTTTTGCGATGAGATGTTCCAAAACGTCCAAAAATGGACCATTTTAGAGGGTTAGGGTTTCCATTTTCCAAAAATAAGGTCCACTTTTTCGAAGACCCGCCAACCGCCCCCCCGTAAAAAAATCTGCGTACGGCCCTGACTTCAGGGTACCCCATTGTAGGATTATTGATGCAGGATTCTACATACAACAGCTAAATACTTGTGAAGTACACAAGGCCACGGGGTGCACAACAGCTATCATGGCTTTATGGTTACTAGCATTACCCTCCAGAGTTTCTATGCATCAGTTTTGCCTGCTAAGTGACTGACATTTATATAAACAGTGAAGGCCACCAGTAGTGGGTACCTCTGCAGATCATGAGTACTTCACAAGTACTCCCCCTTGTTGTTTACTTTTTCAGATCACTTTTAAGGCTTGTAATCTTTGTATTGATGTTGAGAATTACTAAAAAACCCTTGCAGGGGACCATTTTCTGCGAAAAAATATTACACAAGTGTCAAATATTAAAAATGGACAAGAATCCCATTGAAGAAAGCTCGTTGCACTGCCCCGGTTGACTTGCTTGACTTGACTTTTTGCATAGGACGCGGTGTCCTTTTGCTCTTTCAGAGTTATTCTCCTCCATTCTGGTCTGCCCTTTGAAATAGCTTCGGCATTTTGGAGGTCCAAGCCGTTGTCCTTGGGGATCTGGCCTTGCATCTTGGCTGGTGGGCGACCTGGCTTCCTACACTTGTTGAAGTCTTGCGTATAGGATTGGTGGGTTATATGTGGTCCATCCTGACTACATGTCCAAACCACTTCAGTCGTCTCCTGGTGACTGCATTCCGTGATGGTGCATGTGATGTTCAGACGAGTCTAATTGCATCATTTCAATTTTGTCCAGAAGGTCACTCATAGGATGGACCGGGGAGACATTCTCATCTCAAAGATTTTTACCTTTTGGCAGTCTTCTGCGCCATAACCAGGACTCTGCTCCATAGGTTGGCAATGGGGAGTATAAGAGACTGCGTATATTTTTCTGACTTTGAGCGATTCTTGTTGATGTCATGATTGCTCCAGATGGTATTCTTGAGTCTACCGAAATGCCCATGCTGCAGTCTTGTAACGCCCTTGATGTCCTCCTTAAACCGAAAGCCTTAAATGAGGGCACATGTGGTTCATGGATACAACGACCGACTAAGACCCGAAGGTCCTGAGTTCGAGTCCCGCTGAGGCCAATTAATGTGTTGTGCACTTGGGTTAAGCACTTTACCTGCTCTTGCCTTTCTCCACAGGTGCTAAAAGGGGGAGCTGTAAGAATATTGTCCATTGAGCCAGCGCCCCAAAGGTGAGTATGCCTTGGGCAAATGTAAGGCAGCTGACATATCAGTGACAGCTGGAATAAATGTTTGAAAGCGCTTTGATACTTGTGAAAAGAGCTATATAAATTCGAACATTTATTACTTCAGCGAAAGACAAAATCATGAAATTTGCAATAGGTGCTGGTTTTAAGGGTGATGTCTCTTGGTCATCGACATGATCTTTGCATTAGTGGGGTTGATCTTCATTCACCATTTGGCGCAGGCTTTTTTCCAGTTCTTCTGGGGAGGCGTTATACCACAAACTTTGCAAAAGACCATTCCAGACAGGTTTTGTAAATCGGCATAACGACATGTGTTGATTTTTTCTAATTTGGATTCCGAGGCTAGGTTTTGAACTCCTCTCATTATAAATTCTAGAAGAGCTTAAGAGGCAATGAGTGATAGAGAATCCCTGTCTACACCAACTTAAGACTTGACCCATCAGTCAGTGAGTTTTCATTCACCCACTACTGAGCATATGGTTTGCTCTTACATCTTTTCAATTAGGTTCTACAGCTTGCGTTACTCAATTGATCTTAAGCATTCAGGAGTGCCTCTCGCCAGAGGATAATTATCAAATGCTGCTTTAAAATATACAAAGAATGCGTCGTTCTTTGGCCTTCTCGTAGCACTTGGCGAACAAAAATACAGAATTCAGTAGTACCTCTTGAGCTCTAAATCCACATGCTCCTCTCCATGTTGTTAGTCATCTTATGGTTGTCCTGGATTCCGGTTTAGGATCATCTACCCGATACTTTCCCTGGGACTGGACAGTAAATAAACGTTAAATTGCTCTATAGTTGGCAGGATTCTAGTTTATCACCTTTCTGTATACTGGAGTTATCAGTCCTTGTCCAACTTCTGGCCCCATTTCCACTTCTACCCAGGCAATGTTGATTATTTTCACCAGTAGCGGTTTCATAGCTGGGCCACCATGCTTCAGGGTTTCAGCAGGGGAGATTTTATCCCATCACAGCTTTGTTTTTTTCAGTTTCTAAGGGCATCTTCTACGTCCTCATTGAGAAAGGCATGCCTGTTGAGTTAGAATGGCCAGGTTCTGGAGTGGAGTGAAAGTACTTCTTCAATCTCGGGGGAATTCAGTGTTGAAGAGTTTGTTGAAGTGTTCTTCCCAGCACTTCATTACTTTATCTGGAACAGCAGTAGTTTTGAGGGAGCCAGGTCAAGCGCCGTACCCAGGGGGGCGCGTGGGGGCGCGCGCGCCCCAGGTAAAAAAGTAAAAGGAAAAACTCAGGAAACCCGGAAAAAAAATAAATAAGAAAGGAAAAAAGGGGAAAGAGTGGCATAAAGGCAACACCACTTTAATCGAACGTTTTTTATCTGAAAAGAAAGTGTGTTTGTAATGTCATTAACACCTCAGGGATTTGAGACATATCTTAACTTCTCTTTCACATATACGTTTAGTTTAATAAGCTGTTGTGTTGCACCCCAATAATGGTGGATCAAGGGGATGCAGCGTCAGACTGGTCCCTTGCTGAAGAAACATATGAGACCGTCACAGTGAAAACTTTGGTTAAAATTGTCCGCGCTACGTGCAGTAAAGGGTTCTTAACCTTATTCGGACCGAAATGTCTCCCCTTTGATGAGAATATACAATACAAATGTTAAATGTGTCTTCATTCACTATGTATGGATTGGCTCGCGCAGTGCAGCCGCCGTAAATTCAGGATAGGCCAGGTGTGTCAGCATAATAATAATAACAATTTAAAAAAAAGGTGAAGCAAAGAAAACTTCCAGTGCTCATCCACATTTCAATGCATGCATACTTGTAACGTTATTCAGAAAACGCGTACTGGCCACTTGCTGAAGAAACACAATCAATTGACCTTTGTTTCTTTTGATTTTAAACATTTGGGTGTTGTCTTTGCGGGACGGGGGGATTCTATTCTACTTTTTGACAAGGTGATTGTCCCATGTAATCCAGCCTCTAATATGTAAAATTTTACGTTTCCTTGTGTTATTACTAAAAACGTAATTTCCGCGCACAATATTATATGAGTTTGAATTGCTTTGTTTATTTTGACCTTGCAATCAATTTTCACCCATTCAGGCCATCGTACTAATTGACTCGAGAGAATTAGGATATAACTATGAACTCCAACACTTCAGAAATTTTTCATTATTGCCATAAATGCCATCCACACTTTTTCAGGAAATTTCCGCCACTGTTGTCTGGTGTAGACTTTTAATTTTGCTTATTTAGCCTATTTCCCAAATGCGACCACATCGACTTCCTATACCGACTTTGACCATGCAACATACTTGTTGTGTTTCAACAATTTATTTAAAAGTACTGAAGTTGGTTTAAAATGCCTTTGCACAATTTGCTATATACGGACACCAAATATACCACCTTTGGATACTCAACATTTTATTGTAAAAGCGTTTTGCGGAAAATGGCGAGGCAATATTGTTGTCCATCCATACCTCTGTGCATTATTATTTATGATGAACCATATTTAATTTAGAATTTAAAATCGTTTCTATCAACTTTGTGTGAGAAAATGTGTTGAAACTAGAATATTGCAGGGGTTCCACGCTTCGCGCGGGAGGGGAGCCCCTCCTCCACCCACCCCACCAACCATTATATAACATTACAAAAAAAAAATAATACCGTTGCTTATACCTCTAAGCAACTTCAAAATTGTTTTGCCCACTTTGCAGGAGAAAATGTGTCTTGGAAATCGAATACTGTAAGGGATCCGCGATTCGCGCGTGAGGGAGACAGCTTTATCAATGCTAAGATATGAACACACATGCTAATTCATTCAAAACAAAAACCTTAATTACCCATCGACAGGATTTTACGGCTGTTGCCTGGAAGCAACATTATTTGCTATATAAACAAACTATTTACAGGTTCATTATCCCAATCAGCCTGTGATGAGTAAATATGTATCGGAAAGACAATATCGCAAGCTTTCGAGCTCGGGTGGCCCCTCTCCCACCCACCCCTCACAACTAACACTTCCATATATTTCATTAAAAAACACAGGGCCGCCAAGAGTTGGTCCGGGGGCCCGGGATAAATGAAAATTCAAGGCCCTGGTTTCAGAAAAATACCCGCGAAGGCGACGAAGCGCGAGAAAAAATGTCATGAAACCCAAACAAGATATAGCCTCTAAGAGTCAATTTGGATAAAATCTACTACCCCTTTATCCTGATTTTAAGAACGTTGCCCAAACCTGTAAGATTTATGTCGTGAACAACTTCCAATCCACTTTGCATGGAAAAGGAATAATACAAGAGTCGCACACTCTTCGTGCCCTACGCTACGTCCCATATCTTACTTTTAAAGGATATTGGTCGGTCCGCCATTTTAATCAGTTAGGTCTCAAGGATAAGGGTCTTTTGCATCAACAGGGCAACTGTCTTGGAAAAGTAAAATATTTTTTTTACAATTTTGCGGCCAAAATAGGTATATTATTATGTCATTAAAAATAACGCGCCTGTGCTTTCAAAACCCTAAGAAATCAGTCCCTATAAACGACGCCCCTGGATTCTGCAATAGAGCCTTGCGGAGACACCCCCCCCCCCCGCCCCCATCTTTCCCATGTATACCGTTTTTGGGGGGGGAGGGGGTCATCCTAAAATGATGGCGCCCCCCGGTGAAAAAAACCTGGGTACGCCTATGATGTTTGTCTTTCGCAGCTGCTGACAGTTGAGCTCTTTCACTCGCTATCTACGCGGGACCCACTTGAAGAGTTCATGGCTGTTGTTCCTAGCATGTGCATCTTCCATTCCTTTTCGAGCAGCTTCTTCTTCCTGCTCTTTACTTGAATATTTGACCGCTCCTTGGTTCAGGTTTTGAGTAGTTGGAGGACTTATTTATGTTCAGTTGGTTGTTCATCATTTGGATCTGCTGTCCTTCTTTAACTCCTTCTGAGTTAAGTAGGTCCATAGTATTTTTAGTCAACCAACTATGGTTGGCCCTTCATCATATATTAAGATAAGAGGCTGGTGGCCTACCCACCTTTGTACGTTCAGTAATGCAACATTTCATCACCCGCTGGGAAGTCATGACCGTGGTGCCCAGTAATTTGCACAATCAGGTCAAAACTCTTAACGAGTAAACTCGCAATAAAAATTCCTTTAAAAGGAAAGGGCGTGTCAAGGGGAATAGCCATGTAAAAGTAATGGGACGGGATTAGTAAGATGACATTTTGTGGGAAAGTTTTTTATGCAAGTTTGACTTAATGTGATTTTTTGGACACACTTAGCCGAGGTATACATG
This sequence comes from Ophioderma brevispina, assembly GCA_023653785.1. Taxonomy (NCBI): domain Eukaryota; kingdom Metazoa; phylum Echinodermata; class Ophiuroidea; order Amphilepidida; family Ophiodermatidae; genus Ophioderma; species Ophioderma brevispina. Next base: position 12,558 of record JAMKCH010071053.1, read on the forward strand.
AACGTAAATTAATTTAACACAGAGTGAATAGGGGGTTCATAACCCTCTATACTTTACGATTTTTAAATGAAAAAAGCACCAATCAAAATACAACATAATACACTTATTCGGGAAAACAATCAACGCTATACTTAATCCACCACAAGGTTGACCACGGCAGACTCACCAGCAGAACTAAAGAAGCAATTCCGATATTTGGCCATGCCGACGGACGTCAAGTAATTTCATAGATTCGGCGCAACGTACAAACGTGATCGCTACTTTTGTTTTAAATAATCTTTTAAAGCCCTTTAAAAAATATAAAGCTCCCACTTTCACAACATTTCCGACCAATTACTTTATATTATTTTCTTAATTTACCTCTGTCCCACAAAGACTTAACTTTGTCAAATTTTAAAATGTTCACCACGCCATTGCACTATTTCAATTCATATACAAACTTAGAACATTCGTTACTACTTCATGATTTACATATCATTCCAACGTATTTACTCGTAACTATCACATTCTATTAAATTTGCGCATAGGTAAAAGGTCACACACATGGGAAATGCCCTAAGTACTAACTAACATGAGATCTTCTGTCCGACTATGCGTTTTTGAAGCCCTTTGACCTATGACCTGATGTTTGACACGCAGTAGAACAACAGCCGGAGGTTTTTATTATCACGGTTTTTCAGGTGACCCAAAAAATCAAAAGTCATCTACAGTTTAATTTGGAGTAAAATGCCGTAAAATAACCGCAAAACTTAAATAAAGGTGACCGATCCAATCAAATCCAGCCTTCCTGGTTCCTAAAAAATGTAATAACCTTATATTAAAGGTTGCTGATCCAATCAAAATCCTACCACTAATGTTTTCTCGAGGCCTCATTACATTAAAGCAATTAAATCAATCCAGCCGTTGGTAAGTGAAAGATTTTGAAAACTTTTTATTCATAACATCAAATGAAACGATTCTTAAATGGGCATTTCGTGATCACTGCATAGTCCCCTTGATTTAACTAACCTAAAAGAAATTAATAATTATTTTTAAAGAAGATAATTTTTTATATCACTGAACGCGTTGACTGCAAGCATGACAAATTCAAGCAATATATCTCTTACTAATACCTTCACATACCCATTACATGGATATTTCCTCTTGACCCGCCCTTTCCATTTTACAAGGAATTTTATTTATTATTATTGATATCTTCCACACCTTTCTACAATGTAGTGCAAACGTTTAAGCATCCGCTCATTCAATGCACTCATGCCTCAAGGCATTACAAAATAAACATATACATCGGTTACAATCCTTCCAAATACCAATTACATGGACATTCCTCTTGATCCCCCTTTTTCCTTTTAAAGGAATTTTTTATTTATTATTATTGATCGCGCCCACGACTTGCAACAACATGTTGTGCCCAACGTTTAAAGCAATCCGTTTCAATTACAATGCACTCATAAGATTTAAGCCGCGTTAAACCAGCAAATCACTGTAACTTCTCCGGAACCTTCGCTGATTTGCCTGTATTTCTAAACGCTTTTTGAACACTTAACTGTCTTTTTGTAAATGGACGTTCTTATTGAGTAACATATCCATAATGACGTAAAATTGCAACAACATTTCCATAAGACTATCGACACATGTAGATTTTAGAGGATTTAATCGGCACGAATATTTTCTGCCACAACCTGCTATTTGAAAAGTAGGGTTCAAAACCCCAATCGAATAGAGCGTTTAGCCCGCATGCTACCCCCGCCCAAAAATGAAAGTCGACCCGGTGACTAGTGGTTAAGTTCTACTCTAACCTATTTCCTTTTCTTCTGTTCTGCCTTACGGTAGTGGTTTTGTTATTTAGTGGTAAGGTCAGAATAACAATTGGTTCCTGTAGAATGCCCCCTTCCCCCCCCCCCATTTTTGTCACCGCGATGTGGTACCATGTGGGAGGTGACTCCACATGTCACTCAAACGTACTACCCTTTGAGAAATTTTCCCTGTGTTACTTAGGCAAACGGTTCTGATGATACAAATAGCCGTGGTGAGGGTATACTCCCCAAAGTGGCTCTTACAGATTCAGAGAGCTATTGAAATACAGCTAGAACGGTGTCGTTCTCCTTTTTTTTTTTCATGCCAAGACCTTTGAATTAAGTCCAATTAAACATTTCTAATTTTAAGCTAGGGAGTAGAAGCGTGCGCGGTAATAACATTACTTAGTACGGATTTATTCCGTTAATCCTGGCTGTATTGTGACAAGGCGAATGGAATATGGACGATAACAATAACATTTTGTTGCACTAGCATTTAAACTAACAGCATGTAGAAAGACGTTTCTAAAACCTTTCTTTGAATTTGATTACTTGGACTGAAATAATATGATTGTAAATAGAAATGTCGAGACTTTTTAAATATAATGTAACTAAGAAAATCTCGAGACTTTTACCGTGATATTTTTCTATTTTTGTCATTCCGAATTGAAATGCTATGTTTTTTTTTTTCAATTTAAACATTCATCAATCAACTAAAATCTTTGTTTACTTGTGAATGACGTTTACACATTGAAAGATTTGGACTAGTGTTTTCTCTCATGTTTAAATTCATGCATTGTATTTTAATTTTTCAAAAATCTTTGGCAAACTCATGAGAATTAGATGCAATGTCGGATAATGAATCATCAGATAGAATACAACCCACCTCATTCACGTGTTCACGTCGTTGTCTCTTTAATCTTCTTTTTCTGTGTACTGGGGAATTTATATTATTTTATTAATGGCACCATACAGCGTTAATCTAAATTGATAAACAAAAACGGAGATTGAAAATGCCGCATTGGCGGATATAAGGTCAATATAGGAGTAACTAAGAAATAACAGACAGCCACTTTGGTTGCCGGAAGAGCTTGAAACTTTGCTTTTTATAAGACTTTTTATAGAGAAAGACTACTGAATACCGCATCAAGCCAACAACATTTCTATTCTCGAATCCATTTATTACAACTGTTAATAAATAATATAATGAAGATTGTGATGACCCATGACAATACAATCGGTTCCAAAATGTTTATAACTTACCTAGCATCTGTTCAAATAAAACAACCACTATCAGTGATTTTTTCAAAATGTAAATAAATCGCGCCCCCTTTTTCATCGCAGTGCATTTTTCCTTTTGCATTGTATTGAAATTGTTGCATTAGTAACAACCACCCCTGAAGTGGCGAAGCATGAACAGGTCTAAAACAGTTGGCAATGGCATCTTCCAACCGCTTTAAAATGCTTAACTGTCTGTTTTTTCACAAATAACTGTCAATACAGTTTGTTGATATGACCTAACATAGTACAAATTTAGAGACAAATAGGCCATTTTGAATTTTGGAAAAAATGACGTGATATGGCTTTAATAATTGTAAACATATAGACACTGGCGTTACATTATTCATGGTTTTGTGGTTTGTTTTTCTTTGTTGAGTTCCATCAGGATATGAAAGCCTCCTTAGAGCTCCTTACCCAGTGCCGTGCAATCATTTTGAATAACTAAAAGGTATAAAGTTTTGAGGCATCATTTAGGATAAAATTGTCTATACTCACGTGTTTTGTCCTCCTTTCGTTAGACAACGCGTACACATGTTAATAGGGTATCAATTCAACAAGATAGATATTTTAAAATTAAATAACTTCTCTCTCTCTCTCTCTCTCCCTATCTTCTTTCTCTCCCCCGTTATTTCCTTCTTTTTTCTCGCTCGCCTAATGGCATCTCTGGAGGAATCTTAAAAATTGAAAATCTTTCAACATATCAGTATCAAGTCAATTTGGTTTGTGAGTCTTGAAGATATTACGGTAACATCAAATCAAATTGAAATGATACATAAAAAAACAGGCAAATGTTTTGAAGAAGTGTTGGTTATTACGTGTGTGCCATGCAGGCGACTTAATTGTTTTGTTCAGCAGATTTAAAAACAAGCCAAAAGTGTCTTGGGAAAATACAATATGATTCCCTGATTGAGTACACGCATTTGCCAGTATCCATACGCCTGAAAGCATTCTTTTTTCTGGATTTTAATGGGCTTTTTTTCTTTTGGTATTTTAAAAAAAGCGAAATATTTTTTTTAGATATGAATATTTGTTTTTTTTCTTGGTTGTTTGTGTCGTGTTTTAAATTTTGGAATACTGTTTTCTCTTGAATTGTTTACCGCATGAGAGGTTTTTTTTTTTCTTATAGTGGATCCCAAACCGCCTGATACAGACCCGATCCTTTTTGGTTACGGCTGCTTTAAAGCATATTAGCACATTTTTTTTGAAGAGCAACCCCCAATTTTCACAAATTGATATTTTTGCGAGTTTGTTTTTTTAAAAAAAGCGGAAATTTTAAAATTAAAAAAAGAAAAAACCTAAAAAATTCAAATTTTGTAATTTAAAATTGGGATCCCAGATTGGACTTAACGGCGGAGCTGGAATGCTACGTTTATGTCCCGTCCATGATGAACTAGTGCCTACCTCATAAAAATAACTCTAACTCTTTACTTGCTCAACCAATAAACAACTAATGGATACGTAGATATGTACATGGCGCTAATTCCTTTTACCCGCTATTTCACTTGGAAGCGCCTTTTCCAGCAGCCGTTGATTATTATCCGGGATTCCGATATAATTATTCTAATTAACAAAATTCCTTCGTTTGTGACACATAGACCATTTTCGAACGTACCCATTCACAGGTATATTTACTAGTAGCCCGCTTACCAAGGCAACCGTGTAAGAAGCTCAAAATTTTTGAAAAATTGAGGGTGCTCTTCAAAAAAAATGTGCTATATTGGTTCAAGGGACATTTCTTTTCTTGATCTACAGGCTCGTTCCCATTTACCTCAAAGAAATTCAGATTTTTATATCATCTGAACCGTTGACCCAAGTATAGTATTGTGTATGTGTGCCTAATCGTATGTGCAAATTCGATCTTCCCTAGAGAAAAATTCGTTAAACATACCATGTTCGCAAGTCATCAACACCCCTCCTCACCATTTTTGCCAATTACTATCTCCTTATAGAAGCACATTCTTTCTCCAATCATGGAAAAAAATAATTAGTGGCAATATATTGGAACCATATCCCCATGTTCACAACTAGCAACTGATAATCTGATTTAGATTAACAGTTGTTCATTAGAAAGCATGGTCCTTTACCCCCCTTTACCATATATCCTTTCCCACCCCATCACTCAATGTTGGGGGAACCTGGTGAGGCTATAATCCTGACAAACTTGACTCATATCACATTGCATTGGGGGAGAGGCGTTAATTTTCATTCTCAAAACAGCATAAAGCTTACCAACATTCCCCTTTTTCCCATGATGTAGGTCACATCTGTACTTTAAAGGTTAATCTTTAGATGTTTGTAATAGGATTTTCAAAAGTAACTAATCAAAATAAACGGTGGTAATTTTGTTATAGAAATTACATAAAAGGATTTTCAGAAAATGTTTTTCAGATCCCAGTAACCTTTATAATAGCTTCAGATCTATTTGTGTCAATCATTTCTTTGTGAATAATGTTTCTCTCTCTCACCCAGAGGTATAGAATTACAAACGTCGACGAAGATAGAATGAGAGTAAATATCTGCAAACAGGTTTTATGGGTGTCAAGGAACGAGCACGCCATTTTTATATTTATATTGGTTTATCCAAAATGGGGCAAGGAAATAAATAAGTCTAAAAAGAGTACGTGCTATGCCTTTCCATTCATGGCCAACATCTTCGACGTGTACGTTTAAGACAATACAAGATGGATTTATTTAGTGCATTGCGTGCTGTCAATAAGAACATTACCTTAAACATTAATACCCCCTTTTATTGTTGAAAACTAATGAAAACAATTTCTAACTTTGCAAGGTTTGTTGACAGGACTGTGGATATTCTTATTCTCCAGTTTCAAACATAATTGTTGGATGAATAAGTAGACTTGTCAAACCAAAATACACACAAATAAACAGTAATACTAGTCCAAAGCCAGTTGGCACAGAGTATGTACAAACCTGCGATTATCTGCAATAGGAAGTTCGATCTGATAAGACAAGGGGAAGCAAAATTAATAAGATAATAATAATAGCATTTATAAGCGCCATCTATCTAGGCAACCTATTCCGAATCCGAGGCGCTGTCACAAAGAGTTTACAATAAACAAGTAAACAGCAGAAACAATAATTCAACATTAACATTAACTGAAGCGGAGGAGAAAAAACTACAAGTGAATGGGGAACTTGAACAAACTTACAGTAGAGAGTCAAATAGCAATAATTTGAAAATGCAATAAATTAAACATTACCAAGTCGTTCCGGTGATCTGCTTCTGCTCCAACAAGTGTAAACAGGACCAAATACGTGCAAAGCGCCCTAAATTAGGTCCATGTTACTTGGCAAAACATTGGTTGCAATCAAAAATCAGACGAAATTATTTTTTTGAGCTAATGGGATCAACTGTCCTATGCCTAACGGTCCAGTACGGCCAACTGCCTGATATGACGGCCGTCCATTTTTTTTTTCTATCAATGTTGTTAGTAAGAGAGCGATGAGACCGTTAAAAATAGTTACACATTCAATCAAAAGAATTGCCGTTATACAAAAACCTAATTCAGTACTCAGTGTACCAATTAAATTTGTCAATCACCAAAAAAGTATTGCTCTTATATATCATTATATCCTGACTTTTATTAGTGGAACACGCTTCACAATTATTAGTAGCATTGCTTATAGACACGGAAGTACTACTTTTTTTTCTTTATCGTGGGACATAGTGAAGAAGAAGAACATGCGATATTTCTCTTTCCTCTGGGTATATAACCGTCCATAAATGCTATTTTGTGGGCACAAACACATATTCTTGTAATTCTTTGTCTTGCTAACAAAATGCAAGCAATCGAACTCGTGTAGAAAACAGTAGTGTTAATTCGATTATGCTTTTTGTTAAAATATAAATATGTCAGCAGAAAATTTCAAAACGTAATTGTTAATTAAGTTAAGGGGTTACACTGTAATAACACATATGGAGTAAATATATACTTTTTGTAATTGCCATTCTCTTCCAGCGATTACTAGACAAATAACTTATTTGTAATACACAGTTTTCAAAAAGGTGAAGGCTTTTTTGTTAGTTTGAGATTGTTTCCATTGAAAAATGCAAAATGGTTTGTCGGCTTCGGCCAAGTAGCAAGATTTGCAAGAGATTGTTGGTTTGTAAATTGTCAAGGCAAGATACGCATAGAATGGGGAGAGCGTGGTCTAGTGATTAGGTGGGTGCTTGCCTATGGCGCAAATATACACAACAAAATCCCGTGTCGAAGTCCCGGTGGGGTCAACTGCTGGGATTACACTGGGTGCTCATTCCTTGATTTATCTGTACTACGATCTATGGATTGGATTAAATACAGAATACAACTCTCCTCCATGGTTCACTTGGAAAAGTTGGGCAAACTGAATCATTAAGCTCCCCGTCCTCGAGGGGAGTTAAGGGTCGTCGTCCCTTGTACAGAGAGACAACTGTACATGTACATCGCAGTCATGTCGAATAAGGAGTAATGGTGTAAACCCCCCCTGACTGTTCCCAATCCGCCCCCTTTTCAAAAAAAACGTTTGGCCATTTCAGAGCGTTCGTAGCTAGATACACGCGGGGCCCGGCCCGATCATCTTACACAGTTGAACAAATCCTGACAACACCACATGCCATTTACGAATGACTTTGGACACGAACGAACGAACGAACGCTAGACATAAACAAACTACCCCTGTGTAATAATAATAATAAAATCACTCTAACATGATAGTTAGGGGGAATGTTTAAATATTCATTAGGTTAGAATAATGAGCTCTTAAAGTATTTAAAAAATAATTAATATTCTTATCCCTTGTTTTATTTCCTAAGAAGGATTTATCCTTTTCTCTCATTTGCATAAATTAATATTCATATCCTTGTTTATACCAAGACGGAATAAACCGCAAAACCAAAATGGAAGCCGTAGGGGGAAGGTAGATTTCACCCTATAACGCCGTAATGACGTAAGGAGTAAATTTTCCATTCCTTTTCATCCCAACGCACGCCGCTGAATAGCATATAAAACTCTGAACGCTGATAATAAGAATAAGAAATAATACTTGTAAGATTTTATACCACCTTTTCACTGTACATCACAGTGTTTCATTTTTATTATACTGTTACCTTTGGAATACGTTATAGTAGAATTTAAAATAAGGGAGACCTCATTACAAGTTTTAGGTCTGTCCATTCACCGTGAGAGGTAAGAGGAAAATATTTGAATGGCACAGGTTAGAAACGTTTATGGTACTCGCTTACAATGTATAGTACTGTAGCTAGATAAATGTTGACAATAAAATACATGTTCCATATCTAAGATTAGCTGGTTGTTTATTTGAAGTATCAGGATGAAACGCCAGCAATGTTGTTCTTTTGAACATAACGTACCATTGACACGGCAAAATATCATTCTTATCACATTACTGGGAGAAAACAGCATTCTTATTATATCAATGTACACATAACACAACAAAGTTTTTATGTGGCCGTAAAAGTGGGCCAAACTTGTATAAAGATATGTAGCACAAAGCGGATTTGAAAAGTCTATCATTAACAGACCATTTGTAGAATGAAATTGCATCAGTTTCAGTAGGCCGATTCTGTAGAGTAAATTTGTACCATTGGAAACAATCTGTTTTTAAGGGCAAACAAAGGCCTAAGTTCCACGTGGCCGGATGGAACCATAAACCCCTATGGAGATATGTATGGAGTCTCACCTTAATTTGAAATCTAATTAGCTGCCATCCAGAATCCAGGCATACTCATACTTTTAAGCGGCGCTCAATGGACAATAAAATAAAGCATCATAGCAGTATGGCACATTGGTGAAGAGCGTCCCCGGTGTTCAAAATTTTGAAACCTTTTGCACAGTCGTGTTGGTAATGTTAGCAGTGGCGGCGCCAGACTTCTTGTTTTTTTTTTTTGTTTTTTTGTTGTTTTTTTGAGGGGTGCAAAAGTGGATTTGGTTGGGGGGGGAATATCCAAAATTGGGTTTTTTTTAAGTAATTTTGGCTCCAAATCGTTGATTTTTAACCACGATTTCGGTGTTTTTTTTCCCAAAAAATCCATCATTTTTTGGTCTTCTGCCGGAAGGGGGTGGGGGCGGGAAACGACTATTTCCAGGCCGTTTCTATTGTAATGGATTGTTCGAATCGGCGCGACCTTCACATGGTGCCAACAGTTTGTCAGTAAAAACAGCAATGTTAAGATGGCCGGAAAATTTGAGTTGATTCATATACTTTTTATGTAAAACAGTCGAAAAACAAACTACAAATCTGATTAAGATCTCAATAAGCTTTGTTAGGCAAACGCATGTATGATTAATGTACGACACATTAACATCTTACTCCTGTATAGCGATCGAGGCTTCCCAGAGCGAAATGTAGAAGTATAGACATAGTCATCCCCGTGACATGAAAAAAAAATGAAAAAAGTTCATTTACTAATGAGTTCAATACATATAATCTTTCCTTTAGAGAATTATAGCTGTCGATACCTTGTAGTATCATCTTTAGAGCAACCGAATTAGACAAGAGGCCAGAGCTAATAGTCCCATCGGGTATAGTTTTGTCTCTAACTTGAGCGACCATGTAATTTGCCAAAAAAAAGTGCTGATATTGACTTTAGCTTGTCAATCATTTTGATGACAGCTCTCGCTAAGTGCTAGACCGTATTCAATATGACTCAGCCCATACCAGACATGTGGTGGACAAGATGCATACATACATTCCAGGACTACAATTAATTAAGCTGTCAATCGATCCATGTTTTTCGATTGCACGGGATCATTGACAGGTGAATTATTGTAGTTATTGAATACGTCTATCTTGTCGCCATGCCGAGCCAGGGGGGTGGCTTGGGGGCAACGCACCCCCCCAAAATGACCAAGGTCCGCTTTAGATTATGTTGAAAGGTCCGCTTTGTCACGCTGAAGGTCCGTTTTGCAATGTTAAAGATTTTCTACTGGGTTGTGTTGCAGGTATATGAATGACTAACAATGACTAAGCAGCTGTTAACCAGCTCATTACGATTGTCGGTTGTACTATACTGCTGTTTTCTCAAACGCTGCGACGAAATTTTGTTCTTTGCTTTCCTTCCTCCCGCCCCTCCGCACCCCCCCCACGCCCCCCCACGGCCCGCCGCTTCTTCAGAATTGTAACGACGCGACGGTGAGAAATTTGGGTCACCTGCGACGCATCGAGCCGAAAAATTTTTTGGTACGCAAAAGTCCGCTCTGGAAAATCCGACCTACCCCCCGCATAAATTCCTGGCTACGGGCCTGCTTGTCCACCACATGGCTGGCTATATGAATATTGTCCCTATACAATACAGATCGTTGACCATATGTTTGCTCTGAAAATGACACTCGCTTGAGTATCAATGGTAAACTCGACCAATCCAATATGGTCTTATAGAGAAACTTAAATGTATATTTCAGGAACATGTTTAACAGTTCATCGAAAAACTCGTACGGTTTTGCGATCGGAAACTTCGGTTTTTCGTCGAAAACTCGGTTCTTTGTCGAAAATTACAACCTTAATATGGGACTAATATATTACATTACTTCCACGCTTCGAAATGATGAATTTTTATTTTTAGGTGGGTTTACTTCACCTCAGCAGAATATCTACTTCTATTCCCTTTTTCGATTTTTATAGACATTCATCTTTCCACACAAATTCACCTTGCACTACATCTTTTTTTACATGGAAGTTTACGGTTTTCCATTTGTGCTAAAATATACATTCTTTTCTTCCATTTTGGAGCATCAACTGATCATCAAACTGATAATTTTGTCCAGTTTATTCTCTTTCCTCTGAAATCTGATCTCGTTTGCCGTACTTTATAAGACTTTCCTGGAGGAATTCACCACCACAATTAAGCACACTCTAATATTTATATTCTTCACTATCCCTAATTGGATTATATGGATATTTTATCACAGCAAAAAACACTGTCAAATTGATTTTTCTTCCTCTCATTATTATCT
>JAMKCH010071057.1:0-63265 GCA_023653785.1 Ophioderma brevispina
CACAAAATAGATAACAGATGTCTTAGAATTTTCATGTTACTAAGGCGTCAGATCCATCTCCACTCCACTTGCTGCACTGTTCACATCCCCTAATTTGTTGTGTCACCTGCCTAAGGCAGAAAGACACATAGGGATACTTTGTCACTGTAGTCTGTTGTTTGTTGTTTGTTGAGTCTGTTGTTGTGAAAAACGGTAACATTTGCCTGTAGTATCCAAATACTTTGATGAAAATTCAAATCAGGTCACAGGTGCAACATGACAACCATCATTGTTTGATGAGGTCAAAGTTCACTTACCAAGCGTCAAAGGTCATGTGAAGTCAACATTGTTAACATTAGGTTGAAAATGTAAAATTACCTTCATTTGAAAAGTTGAAGTTCAATTGGAACCCAAACTGAGTCCTAGGTGCAACATGGGGATCCCTCATTTGTTGATGAAGTCAAAAGGGATCACATACCAAGGTCAAAGGTCACATACCAAGGTCAAAGGTCACATACAAGGTCAAAGGGCCAGTGAGTAAAGTTGTAAGATAGGCTGATGAAATGTAAAATTGACCCATTTGAAAAAAGTTGAAGGGCAATTGGAACCATACTTGGGTTTATGGAGTTTACATGCAATCTCTCATTTGTTTATGAAGTCAAAGGTCAAATCTCAAGGTCCAAAGGTCATGTGAGGCCTATCATTCACAAAACCGCGACGACGGTGTTACAAAGCGGTCCGAGGGACGATGATGAATATGCCTCTTGCACCAAAAGAATTAGAAGGTGGACAATACATTGGTCTGTGAGATGCATGATACTGTAGGTCAAATGGTCATTATGTCGGTCAGAAGTCATCCATAGGTCAACGTCATATCTTGGGTCAAAGGTAATATTCCTTTTTTACAAGTTTGTCTGTTTACGGTAGCACATAGATCCATGTAGTAATTTTAAAGAAATTTTGAAAAGTCTGAAACACTTCCCATGATTATGAAACTAAACAGTCAGGACTGTAGTTTGAGGCGCTGGCGATCACTCTACCGCGCCTTGCGAGCGCCTGAAACAGGTTACCATCGCGCGATTGAATCGCTTCGCCTAGAAAGAAGTAAATTTCATAAAAAAAAAAACGTCCAATTAAAAAGTCAACTTAAAAAAAAATACTGTACTACAATTGTTAAAAAAAAGCTTCAGACCTTTCTTTAATGGACAAAAGTTATCGTAACATAGTCGGGCAATAAATAATGTATTTTGTAAGTAACCAATCAGGGCACGTAAAGCAATTTGACAACATTATTGCCTTAGCCACGACTATTTTGTAGACAAGACTTCCGGGGTCAAGACAAAATGAGGCCTGATGTGTCAAATTGTGACAGGGCCGCGGTACTACAATGTTTGACTGGAAAAACGCTACGTTTAGACAATGAACATACGTTTCAGTTCAGAGAATATCATTTCACAGACAGCTTCGTGCACATTTCAAGCCATTTGTCTTCAATTTTTCTGAATTTGGACAAATATGCATGCAGTCTAGTCTTAGTGCACGGTACCAATAGTAGAAATAAGGTTTGGAGAGGTAGAAGTAGCCGAATCGACCAAAACCATAATAGGTTTGGGTGTTGGTTGTTACACTCTGGCATTAAATTTTTGTAACAGCTCCACTGCAGCTTTTCTGGGAATTTCAAGAGAGCTTTTAACAGGTCGCCTGCCATTTTCAAAACAGTCACTGTAAACAGTATTGGTAAGTTCAATTTTGTTTTCCCTGCAAGGTACAATGTCAACAATGGATGTAGATGTTTTTAGACATGCTACTCTCAAAACACCCTTATCATTTAATTTGTTGATATGATTGAAGCAAAATCCCGAGTTTAAAGCAAAATCAACATCAAATTTAGAAAAAGACCTTTTTTAAATATGGGATATTTTCTTGTGAAGGACATGGGTGGAAAAACTAACTACTTACTTATGTTCTGCCAGGTATACAGGCATCTGTTGTACTGTAAGGAAAATGACTGGGATTCAGTCATTCATATCATGGAATGTAAGTACATTAGTATGTATGAAACAAGGAAATACATTGGCACAAAAATTATCCGGCATTTTTTCGAATCAGTATTGTGTCAAAGTCATTACCATTTGAAGTTTTAAAACATTTACATTTGTTGCTTATGTCTGGCTCTTTCATATAATTACCCTGGCCTGTAAAAAAGCCTGCAATGGCATGCAGTGTACTGGGACACAAAACCGCGGACCACAATCAATAATGCAAGTTAGGTTTCCTCGCTCATTCAGTCGGAAAACATTTTGGGTAAAATCAATACACAATATTATTGTGTTGTATACACAGTGACCATTGAAAAAATCCCAAACACGAACTTTTGGTTTGGGGTTTGAGTTCTTCGGGCACTCTATCTCATCCATTTTTGTACGCTTTTATCACCAGCGAGGTGTTAATGAAAGGCCCAACCCTAACCATCAAAATGTATATCGCGAAAACTTTCAAAATTGTCTGACTTGGCACAATACTGATCGAAAACCATGCCAAGATACTTTAGTGCCAGTGTAATATACTCTGGTGTAGGCAAAGAAGCTTCAACTCATAGTTTTTAGGTTTTTTTTAATTTTTTTCCCCCAATTTCATGAAATGAACATAACCATTTATTTTCATCCGTAACCATTTGTTGTTTTCATCCGAACATTGTTATTTTCATCCTAACCAAATTTTGTTTTTTTTCACCGAACCAAATGTGTTTTTTCATCCGTAACCAAATTTGTTTTTTTCATCCGTCCCCCTTTGTTATTTTGTCGTTGTCAGGACTTGATGGATCCAGAGAAGGGCTATGTGAAAGATGACTGTATTGTAATTAGAAGTACAGTAGTTACTGAATGCCCCGCATGGGTCAGGTAGGTCATGGTCACGGGTTGATTAAGAATCAATGTGGATTGGTATGGTCAAGGGTGGTAACTGGTAGTGAAGTTGCTGGGTTTGTCCAGTCACTGGTAAAGCCGATGTAACCGTGTGTATGATCTGTCAAATTCCAAGTGTTAAAACTCACATTACACACTGGGATAGCACAGAAAGTGGACAAGATTTGTACAATGTAGCTCAGAACAAGTACTGTTAAACAGAGATATTTTCCGCGAGCAGAATTTTTCATGGATGGAGACGAAATGAAATTTTTTTTGGTACTTTGTAAATTCCCCGCTTACCATCACATGCTTACTTTATATGTATGTTGCTATATTTTCGCAAGGTGTTATTTCACGGTGTGCTTTCTTGTGAATTTAATGAAAAATTAAACTCTGAGAATTCCCCGTTTGCCTACTGTATACTTTGGAGGGGGTGCTATGCATCGCACTAATTCATAAGGTCCTCACTCCCGATAGCACAGTCGTACCTTCAATTCACGTATGTATTTAATAAATTTTACCCCCAGGTTTTTAGACCGTCACGATACTTCGGTGGGTCTATAGTACTGGGTTTTTTGAAGGCCAATGGTTTCGTTAACTGCGGGTTTATCCTTATATCGTAGTGTCTTGAAATTTCGCATGTTGTTTTATAGACGTGGTATAAATAATTCAAGCGTTTTCGTTTGGCGGCCAAAAGGTTGTGAAGCCAAGTTTAGGGTCTACAAACAAATTGGGTTTTAATTTGGTTCGTGGACGTGTCATAACCGCTCCTTTTGGATGGTGTGCATGTAAATGGCCATGAAAGTTTATTTGGGAATGATCAAAAGTCCCATCACAGTAAGCCTCGGTCAAGCCTTCCCAATTGTTCAACATGTCACTGTCGCCTTGATGCTTTATACCTTATGTTGTCATCAGTGGTGCTTGTCAATTGGTATTGTTTTACACTAATTAGGGTCACTTCTTGCCGGACACATTCCATGTGTCTGTTTGGTATTTCCAGGCCAACCCCTTTCGGGTCAGATGAATCTAGGAAGCTCTAGAACATAGTTTTTCAATGGACTATAATATGTACATGTCTGCATACATAGAATAATTTGAAAAATGGTTATATTTCCTTCAGAAGGTAAATTTGTGTTTTTTTTTTTTTAAAATTTAATATTTCCATCTCTGCCGTTAAGTAGAATTTGCACTCAGTGATTGCCTGTTGCATTGCTCAATTAAAATTATTCTGGTCAGTCAGAAAGTATAATAGCCTCTACCCCAGTAAAATCATTCTGTTCTCATTTAAAATAACGTCTGGAATTTCTTCGCTTGATCCACTAACCTTTCCTGTGTGTTGTGGTTTGCCGTGTGTGTGTTTGCGTGTGTGTGTGCGTGTGCATGTGTGTGTGTGTGTGTCCTGTGTTAGTGGTCTATTCTGTATGCCTGTCTGTGCCCTTCTCTCTGGCGTCATGTTTGTAGGTGTGTGTCTACAATGTATTGGTTGTAAAACAAATGCAAATACGTAATTAAAGGTGCATTTCGTGATTTCCGCACCTTCTGTTTTTTCATTGACACTAGCTACCTTTGATGAACAACTTATCTCAATTTGAGCTGATCCCGATCTTGCAGTTTTTGTGTTATTAGCAATTGCCTGTTTCCCACAGTCCCATAGGCTATTGTGCTGAAATTTCTGTCCATTTCACGGACAGAAAATACCAAATTTTGATTTTCTTACTATGTCGACCGAATTTGCAGTAAGATTGGGCACCCATGGATGACTAAGGCTAATGGTTCAGATGACATAAATCTCACATTTTTTAGGGTAAGTTATGGACGAGCTGTGATCATGAATGCGCCTTTACCTTATTGAACAATGTATTCACATTATTAACAATTGGTCAGCAATAGTATATTAATATCCTCTACCCCAGTTAAAATCATTTCGTTTCTCCAATTTAATTAAATAACTGCTGGAATTTCCCTCCCTGATCCACACGAACGCTTTCCTGTGTGTGTGTGTGTGTATGTGTGTTGTGTGGGTGTTATGTGTGTGCATGCGTATGTGCATGCGGTTCGTGCATGCGTGTGTGGCTGTGGTATGTGTGTCTATGGTCTGTAATGCCGTCTGTGCCCGTCTCTTCTGGCTGTCATGTTTTTGTAGGTTTGGTGTCTACATGTGTGTGTTCTTAGCTATAATTATAGGCTATTGTCATCACGTAGTAGCAAATTAGAGTATAAAACCCACATGTTCTCTCATAAACTAGTCTCTCATTCTTGTCAATTCCTTTTGAAACTCGCAGGTTATATGCAAGTAATGACAACTTTCTTTGAAAGTTATGTTGTGATTTTGCAAATTCTGAGCAGATGTTGCGTTTTTGGGGGCATTTTGTTCGTCCTTTTGTTTTTTTGGGCATGAAATTTGTGGTTGGTACAGGCAACAGATTATTCGAATTGGCTGTTGTCCTACAATGTAGTTGCATGCTGTGTGAAAGCCTGAAAGCCATGTCCTTATCAATGGCTGACCTAAGAGGCATTGCTTTGCACCTAGTCTGGAAAACCACTTGCAATAATTTCATGCTTATCTAGGTAGATGATAGTTATGTTATTGCCTGAATGTAAGTTTGTTATTGTTTTCTTTTCCCCCACCAATATCTTCCCCAGTGCAGTGTCTAAAGTTCCATGTGCCTTGTACCATGTGTACTTTAACACTCATGCCCAGTTGCTCCTGAAATAGTGCTTAGTTATGCAAGTCTCATTCCAACGAAATGCAATGTTCACCTCTGTTTCAAAAAGCGCATATATAGTAATATGCTGAACTTTAACCTTTGCACTGTGTTAACTTGAAACAGAGCCCAAATTCTCTCACTTCACTTCAATCATAAGTGTCCTTAGAACACAACAGCTAACCTAAGAGAGCATAGTTAGCCCATCCCACAATGCATCGTTTTGGTACATTTCCTCAAAATCCCTTGCATGATCTGGCATGTGATCCGACAAAAATCCCATTTTTAATACATAAAACTCGACATTTTACAACCCATTCCTTGCACACAAAACACTAGTACTTTTAAAAAAAAATTATATGAAAGGTTTTGTGCTCCGTTAACTTCTTTACACTGCCCAAATTACTGACCTAGGTTTTAGTACCGAACATTATAGGCACATTGCAATGGTATTATGGGATTACGTTCAAAAACAACCCTCCGCTACTATGAAGCAAGGTTACATGCAACCACTGTTTATTTTTGGGAACTTGCATGATTTACATCTAACCTTGTAGCTTGCCACATATTACTGCTGTGAAATTTGTTTTGCTTTTTTCAATATTTTTTATGGAAAAATTGTTTAACAACCTAGTCTGGTATGATATTGGGGAAAATTAGCCCAATTTGAAGTGTCGATGGATGAAATGAAATCATTTGTATATTAGTCGCGTTATATGGATAGTATTTTAGTAATTTTGTATAAGTTGACCATTTTCAATACCTGTTTCACCACCACAAGTCATAATTTGACATTTGAGACAAGACAAAACCAGCGATTGTCCTTGGTGAGGTAAATTGCCACCACAGAGGTTGGACCATGGACTTCAGAATAATTAGTTCAGTGATATATCACCATTTACCAGCATGATTACACACACACCAAATTTTTACATGACAAAAATGTATTGAAAGGGAAAACTACAGGTTAAGTGGGGGGGGGGATTCTCAACACAAATGACCATACAAGGGATGTGCCATAGACATCGGTTAAATTTGGCCTAAAATTTGCATCTCTGGTATAGCTATGGTCCATTTTTTGGCATATAAATGGTATAGCTATGGGTCCTACGTCCATAGGCGTGAGGCCCACTTCCCTACCCAAAACACAAAGGTGAGACCCCGCCCCCCCCCCGGGGTTAAGTAAGGGCACACATTAAGATAATGAAGCAGTTATGAATGTACTCTCCATTAAAGTGTGTGTAAAAGATTCACACACGATTTCGACAAACTCCCTGTATGCAGGCCACCTGGAGCATGTTCTTACCTGGATTGAAATCTCGAACGCTACTTAAAATATTAAAACCAGCAAAATATTATGCGTCTCCTTGGAAGTTGTAAAAAGCAAATGAACAGGATTTTCCATAACAAAATATTGATTAAAAGTCATTGCCATTACAATTTGGCGTCTTTTGTGGTTTCGGGTAAGTTTAAACAGTCCATTACTACACTGTAATGTCATATAGTTTTACAAGTAAATTGGTGGGGTCCGTGAAAATTAATTAAAAACAATACCAAAGCCCAGATTAATGTGGTTATATTTTGTGGAGTTCACATCATCATAATTAAATTACGTATGACAGATGAAGTAATCCATTTACTATTGCAATGATCCATAAAACTACCCTTTTTGGCTGTATTTTCAGGGGGTGAATTATACCTGGTATGCATTATCAGATGTAAAAACACCGGCTTTAAAAAATGGGAACGCCCTTTTCTGAAATTTTAAAGTGACCCTTTGATATTACCAATTGCAGTAGGGTACATTTCAGGTAATGCAGGGCCACTTCAACTCAATTAAAGTTTCATTTTGTTGCTAACACCTCATTTTTGTTTATGGTTTCTTAGAAATCCCGAGTTGAGTTTTGATAGAGGCGGTTTGAGTTATTAACAATGTGTTATATCAGGGTGCCACTGAGGCCAAGGCCACTCGTTTAATTTCTGTCATTTTACGGACCGAAAATGGCTAATTTCTTTCCAGAGTAGATCGATTTGCAGATACGATTAGGCCACATTAGGCTACCGGGTCAGATGATGTAGAAAATTCTCAATTCCTTTGGTAAAGTCAAGGGGATGAGGCCGTGGACCATGAAATGCCATTGTTGAAGTGTTGCGTTCAATGTGATTTGACTTTCAAATAGCATGTTTATAATTACCAGTAAGAACAAAAGAAAAGTCCCGGCAGCGGGAAGCCTGATTTTGGCATGAGAATCACAATCTTCTGATTAGTATTTTTTTTCAGCTGATTGATCTTCTGAAAGGTATACAAGGGAACAAGGTGGTGTAAATTGCAACCCTTGGGCAATTTGAGAAATCCAAGATGGCCCGCCATTGGGCATATCCGCTTCTCCATTGCATGAGACATAAGAGGAACAAGTCATATTTGCAGAGGACACATCCCCACCGTTGATCCCACATGGTGTCCTCATGCTCACCCCTCCACATGGGCACTTACCTCCACATGAGCACTTATCACCTTCAAAATTCTTAGGATCTAAGTGCAATCAAGGGCACTGGGGGGGGGGGGCGACTGGCAATACAGAGCCTGGCCTTCGTCGTTTCCAGCCATGCTTGCTTTTTTACAGTTCAATATGGATCAGATTTCAGAGCAATCCCTCCAGAATAGCTACCTGAAGAAATGTTCACGGGCTACATTTTCCTTGAAAGGCTTCATTAGTGGGTGTCAGAGAACATATTTTTAAGGGTGCAGAAGCCGGATTTCGAGCTACTTTTTAGATGTCCACGTCTGTCTTGCCTCCGACCGCGACTGGATATCAGATTGGCCATAGCAGCCAGAATGATGGATGTTGACTGCCTCGGGACATCACCTTGATACGATCGAAGTAACACCAGGCAGGTTAATGAATCACTGTTTACCTCTTAATACTTTCAAGGCTCCAGCCCTTCCAATGCCGTATATGGTGCTACTGTGTCACAACCACTCAGACCGTGGGCATCCAGTAAGTCTGGCATGATATCAAGGTGCTTTTGTATGGTTGCATTGATATCATCAAGAAGTGCCCCCTGCCCAGGTGATGTTCATCATGACCTGCCCTGAAATAATCGCCTTGATCAACAGGAAGTGTGGGGGGTAGCAACACAAACGGGCAATGCTTCGTTGTGAGGGCCCTTATGGTCCCGACCAAGTGTCGGGCCGTTGGTCGCCTATGCAAACCTCTATCATATCAATGTGCTCGAGCTGTGGGCAAACTTCCTGGCACTGAAGCACTGGAATCGCCCTGACCAGGGGAAAGGTGATCCTGGGTTCCAATGCGACAACATGACGGTAGTGGCCTACCTCAACAGGGGGGGCAGGAACCTCAGTCTCTGCAAGAGTAGTCAGGCTCCTAGAGTGTTGCAGGCAATGGAACATTGCCTTAAATAATAGCATCACACGTACCAGGGGTGGAGAACTCCTAGCAGACGTCCTCTCCCGAAAAGGGCACGCAAGGTAAGGGGTCGTCAGTGAAATGGCACCTCTGCCGGTCAATTTTTCAGAGGCTACAGCGTCCCACGGGGCCTATTCGCCTCCACTGGGAATCACCAGCTTCCTCCGGCGTACTACTCATGGAGTCCAGATTCCCAGAGCCGTGCGGAAGGATGCTATGGTGGATCAGTGCCTATGTATCCCTCCCCCCCATTGCGATGATACCCGAGATTCTCGATAAGTTAGCTCGGTCCGACAATTGCCTGTTTCTGTTGGTGGCCCCATTTGGCCCGGCTCCGCTTGGTGGTTCCCACTGCTTCTAGAACTGCTAGTGGGTGACTAGTTGACGCTAGTAGCGCTCCTCCAGCCGACGCGTCCGTCCCGGAGCGTACCATCTGCGCTCTCAAATTGACTGTCTGGCGCATTGCCGCCAACAATACACTCAGGCGGGAATTTCTGAACCGGCTGCCGCGCTCGCTGCAAGGCGGAAGTCAACCAGAGAATATTATGATTCTCGACTCCGTCGGTTCTATAGATGGTGCGCCAATCGAGAGATTGATCTGCTGTCTGCGTCTGTAGGGGAGATCGGGGGATTTCCTTAGGGTTTGATCGTCCCAAACATTCAAATGCTACCGTACCGCGATTGGGGCTTTTTTTGTGTTCTCCATCCGGGTCTTCAGACATCACATTAGTCCTAATAGCCCAATCCTCTGCATCTGCTGAAGGGCGTGTTTTCAGTTCGTCCCCCCTGTTCGTTCACCTCGTTCCGGAGTGCGATCTGCCGCTAGTGCTCCAGTTCTTAGAGAATTCGAACCACTGGAGAGGGCCATCGCCTGGACTAAGA
Source organism: Ophioderma brevispina (assembly GCA_023653785.1). Classification (NCBI taxonomy): domain Eukaryota; kingdom Metazoa; phylum Echinodermata; class Ophiuroidea; order Amphilepidida; family Ophiodermatidae; genus Ophioderma; species Ophioderma brevispina. The sequence continues at coordinate 9,901 of JAMKCH010071057.1, forward strand.
AGACGGCCTTTCTGGTGCAGTCGCTTCCGGGCGAGGGGTCCGATACATACCTGTCCATGACGAGGCTCACCCTGCGTGTCGAAGGAACGCGTGTCCCTCCCCCACGCTAAGAATCAGACTCTGTCTTTCACCGTGCCCGTGTTTCTTTCTCCCGGACCTGGCCGTGGCTGCCGGGACGGTGCCGAATAACCCTGGTGCCCTGTCAGGAACACCTAATGGTACCTCAAGCATCTACGGCTCCGGAGACATAACGCTTTTCATCTAAATCGCCCCCAACCCAAGGTTCATTAGCGAAGGACACAGCCGCTGGTTTGCCTCAACCACCCGTACGCACACCGGAACAATCACAATCAGTTTGGTCGGCTCTCCGGGTAGGTACCAGGCTCAAACAAAATGCTTTTGAAGTTGCCCCTCTGTACAGACTGCAATATTTATGTGTTTTATGCACATCACGGCAGCCATCTTGGATTTTTTCTAATTGCCTAAGGTAACAATTTTACATCCATCTTAATTAATATAGTCATACCTATTAGAGATATATAACAGATGAGAAAAATGATAAAACGTGTATTTTGGGTTGATCTCTCTGTGAAAAGGGCATTTTGGGGGTTTTCTCGGCTTTAAAAAATTGCGTCCATCTTGGAATTTCCAAATAATCAAGCGTCCGTCCAGATACATTATATTTACATTCCTATCTCAAACATGAAATGAGTATTAAAAAAAACATTCAAGCATTTTGGGTGTGCCCTTGTCCATGGAAACTGCAATTTGGGGTTTTTTCCAGTGAAATTGGCGGCATTCTTGGATTTCTCAAATTGGCCCAGGGTGGCAATTTTACACCCACCTGGATCCATTATAATCCCTTTAAAGAGATATAATCAGCTGTAAAAAAACTTTAATCAGAGATTTTCCATCTACTCCTCCTCCGCTGCTGGACTATAAGTTAACGCTTTTAGTTAGCTGGAAAAAGACTAGCGAAAAACAATATAACTTTTTGGCCTAATAGAGAATTTTCTGTAATAAAACAATTGTGAAACACTGATCATCATCATGGAACTTATGTAGAAATTTTTACTGAAGTACGTATGATGTAATATTCAAGAGGTGTAGATCTTTGATTTGTACCCTATTTGTAAAGTGTTTCAGGTATATGCAAAATCCAGCCATAAGTCGGAAGCTATATTCATTAGGGCAGATTGTCCCTTTTGAAGGACTCGTCTTGTTAATTTGTTTCCCTATTTAAGGTGGCAACTTAATATAGTGTTACAAAGACCAATGCTAACTAGTCATTTGTCTTTTCACACTATAGTTTAGTGTCATATCAAATAAGAACATAATTTCTACTACCTATTCATTTTACACTTGATCTTAGAAAAGTTGTATTGCAATTGTGTGAATGTTTTTTGAAATCCAAACTTTGTCCAGGCATGTTACTCTTTAAGTGTTTACATAAGTAAGATACAAGTTAACAGATTTTTGAACGACAAAATAACAAAGATTAATTAATAGAGGGCCTACATCCCAGCACCTAAGTACTTTGTGGAATCAATCCCATTTTTAGAGTAAAATTATTCAATTGAGAGCTGTTATTACAGACAAAATATGGTGCGGGTTTATTAGAGTGTATTGAGTTCATCCCACAATCACCAGTTTTGGAGACATTTCACCTCAATATGTCTGTGATGCAGCATGGGATCCCCGCAAAATCCCATTCCAGGTTTGATTATATCAATCATAAAAACAAAATTTTATTAATGTGTAATTTTCTATGTACTAATATATAAAGGTAATTTAAAGGAGTTGTTGTCTTTTTTGTGAATACATCATATTATAGGCTATACTGCATCATTGATGCTCTGTTAAAACAATGTCAAAAATAGTAATTTAACCTTAATGAACAATGTATTAAAATTATTAAAAAAAAAAAAAAAAAAAAAAAAAGAAATCAATTTGTATGTAGATATGTACTCTTGTACGTGTGTGTGCACGTGTGAAAGTCTTTACCCCGGTTTACTCTGTTGATGTATTTTTCCCCTCATTTGAGTGAAGGCACCCCCCGGGGGGCATGACATTGGAATGAGGTCCGGGTATGTGCGGCCCTTAAGAGAACCCCCCTTTTCTCGTGTCTCTCCTCCGTTCCCAAGACCCCCAGTTGAAGCATAATTCATTTCTTAAGTCCCCTTTTCAGAGATTTTGGCCTCAGAAGCCAAATTTTTAGGCCAAATTCGCTCCCAACCTGCAAATTCCCCTCAAATTTCAGTTACCAAGCCCCGACTTTCGTATACAAATCCGTTCCCACGCCCCCAAGTTCGAAATCGGGGCCGCACATCCCTACCTGAAAATAAAGTTTGATGTCCCCCCCCCCCCCCCGGGAGGGCAACCCTCAAGGGTAGTTTAGAAATTGATTCAAGGGCATTAAGAATGCCAAGACTTCATCTCCACATATCAGCCCATATGTCAAAGCATGTGATTTCAATATTTTCTGGAAAAAACTGATTTTTTATGGGAATGGATATTCGCATCATTTGAGGAACGCCCTCAGGGTTTAAGCTTCAATTAAGGGGCAATATGCCAGGGTTAATTATGGCGTGCGATGAGATTTGTTTTAGATTTTTTTGTTGTGGTTGGGTGAAATATGGATGAAGTTCATCAATGAGTTTTTTCGAATTTTTTGTTGGTGCAGTCCTCTTTTTTGACAAAACAAACTTTTTTGTGATTTTTGTATGGAATGTCTTTTTGCCTCATTTGAGGAAAACACCTCAAATTGAGATAAAGGGGCATTATGCAATTTTCAAAAGTTATGGAGTTCATTGGAGACGTTGTGTTTAGGGTGTTTTGCTGTTTTTGGCGAGTTATGATTGAGTTCATTGATGATTATGTCTTAGAGTTTTTTGTGAGTTAGGAATGGAGTTTATCACACGGTTAGTTCAGACTTTTTAGGTTATTTTGTTTGAGTTTGGAGTTCATCGATGAGTGTTATGTTTTAGAGTTTTTGATGTTTTAGTGAATTATAAATGGAGCCCGTCAATGAGTTTTAAGCGTTATTTGTTAGTGAGTTATTAATGCAAGTCATTGATATTTATGTTCTGAAGAGTTTTTTTGGTGATTATGGAGTTCATCGATGAGTCAGGTTAGGTTTTTTTTGATATGTTTGGTGCGTTAAATGGAGCCCAGCAATGAGTTTTAGTTAAATGGAAGATTATAATTGCATTAAGAGCATGTAATTTTAAAAAAAAAAATTGACAGGAATGTATTTTGCACCATTTGAGAAGAGCACCGCCGGGTTCACGTTGACCTCAAATACTTGTTTGTACTACACTACATTTTCATATTTTGCTAACTATTAATTTTTTTATGTCCATCTTGAATCTTATTTTATTGTTCAAAAACTGTCTGCAACCAATAACTGTCTTAGCTGTCTCATTACATTGCGTCTCCAAAAATCATTCCAGTTCCACCATACACTTGGTCTTATGCATCATGGCTCCTCTTTTCGGATATATTAATACCAGAACATCACATTAGACAAGTTTCAAATTGAGTGAGAGTTCTTGCATATTTCATGTGGAGGGTGGATATTGATGTCTCGAGTAGCACGTTTCATAAGATTTTTTTTGTATTACCTAACACAGCTGGATTCTAGAAGGCTGACACGGGTTACGTGGTCTGAGAATCAGGGGGCCACTTGCGTAAATCATGAACTCATTGTTGCATGCCTCTTCTTCACGAAATAATCAGGAGGTGAGCCATCACTATACTTTGTCTGGTCTTAAGTATGAAGTGATGACAGCGGCAGTATATACCCATTGCCGCCTTTCAGTTTTCAGTGGCGCGTTGTGCTTTGCCTACGCGTGCGCTAAAAGTCGGTACAATGCATATGCCCGCGTCGCTGCTTCATACATAGAGCTAGACAGAGTACAAGTTGATCTGAAGTCATCTCAGTATCTCTTGCCATTCTATAATTTTTTGTGCTGATAACGTCTGCCTTTCATATAAATATTTTTGTCATATCTAACGCCGAAACTGAGTAACTCCTGATGTCTAAACTTGGTTTCTTTCCAGGCGGTGTATCTAATGCCGACAGAGAGCGATGATTCAACCAAGAGTGTACCGTTAGCATTACAGCGGGTATTCTATGAATTACAACACAATGATAAAGCAGTAGGGACCAAGAAACTCACCAAATCATTTGGGTAAGCATGTGGTTGTAAATTAAAAAACAATGAAATGCACGGATAGGTAAACAGATGGATAAAAAGTTTTGTTGCTCCCGTTCATTTTTGTAGTAAATCATGTTACTTTTGGTCAAATAAAAGTTTGTCTCAGAAGAAAACTGAAAAAATATCATAAGGGAAATGCATCTCTAAGCACTCGTAACTAAAAAACTGTTAATTTAATCCATTAAAGGCACTATCAGTGATTTGCTTAATCAGAAAATTGAAAAAATCAAAAATTATATTTTTGCATGTCTGTAACAAGTACAGGTATCCTAACATACCCTGCAAATGATAAGACCAGATGCAACCTATTAAGGACAAAATTGGATATTTTAGTCATTGCTGTCCGAACTGACACTTCTACAACACGTCATTGAATGGAGAGTCATATCTTTCAACACTGTCGTTTTCTTCCTTTTCTGTCGATTCTTTAGTTGTAGAAAGTAACTTATGAGGATTCTACATATCAAGGGTTGAGAATCAGAAGGACGTAACTCAACACTAAAAGAAATATTAAAGAATTTCTTTAATTCTGCTGTAATACTGCTTTTGAGAAATGTGATGTTTTATATTTTCTACTAAGCAAATCTATTCATTACTCAACATGTAAACATCTCATAAAGCTCATATATGGTACTGTAAGCAAACATTATATAAACTTTAGTAATGAGTTATTATGAACAGCAGAATTAAAGAATTCTTTAATATTTCTTTTAGTGTTGAGTTACGTCCTTCCGATTGTCAACCCTCGATATATCCTTCACTTTGAAGCTATTTCTGCAAACTAAAAATATTTTGTCTCATTCAGATGAATCACTGATAGTGTCTAAAATTGTGGTGGAATCCGCATTGGTAAAATTGGGTGCTGAACAGTTTCAAGCTTGATATCAATTCTGGTCTAGGCTTTATTGTGGGCCGCCAGCTATAGCTGGCAGGACCACTTATAGCTGGCAGGACCACTTAGCAATCCGTTGTGCGTGTGTATGTATGTGTGTATGTGTGTTTGTGTGGATGTGTGTGTCAAAAATTGTTAAGTTTTTTTTTTTAAATTGACCTCAATTGAAAAGTTTAACTTCAATTGGAACCAAACTTCTGTCATAGGTGCACAATGGGATCCCTCATATGTTGATGAGGTCAAAGGTCATGTTGAAAGGTCAAAGGTCATGTGAGGTCAAGTTGAAAAATGGGCTAAAAATGTAAAATTGATCTAAATTGAAAACTTGAAGTTCAATTGGAACCAAACTTTTGTCATAGGTGCACCATGCGATCCCTCATATGTTGATGAGATCAAAGGTCACGTGCCAGGGTCAAAGGTCATGGGGCGGCCCACAGCTTATATTCTTTGAATATAGTGAGCGCGAAAGCCGAGAACCGCGAAATTCTAGTTCATTCTGTATCTTCCCATCCTTTTCTGTTCCATCTTCTAACTAGCATTGTTTTGTTTTTCATTGCAGGTGGGAAACATTAGATTCCTTTATGCAGCATGATGTACAGGAGCTTTGTAGAGTGGTAGGTATTTATGACCCAAAACATATCTATCATCAGAAAAACAATAGCTTAAACAGCGATGATCCCAGTCACTTGCATGCTTGTGCACTCGATCTTCAAACCATACGAATTCTGCATATTAGCTATTAATAATAATAAATTGTTCTTATAAGGCGCAAAATCTTCCGAAGAACTCAGAGCTCACAGTAACATGAAACACACACAAAAAACATTAAACAGAGATGCCAATCTTCCGATTTTAATCGGAAATCCGATTTTTTTACATTTCTGGGATTAAAATCCGATTTTTCTATATTTTTCAGATTTTTTTACTTTTTCCGATTTTTTATTGTTTGATTGTAGATTGAGATTTTTAACGGAATTCTTGTTTATCATAATCTGATCTCTCAGACTCTGATGCACTCAAAAGTACATCGGAACATCGGTATATTAAATAGGTTTGCATACATCGCGATTTTGTATAAGAGACTAGCATAAATGCAAAGCATGTCACCCTGGCATGCAAGCTTGCTCTATCGGAAAAATACTGACGAAGCGACAAAATGAACATGCAAATTGAATTTACAAGCCTTGGAAACCATTTAAAAGACATCGAGAAGTAAAGGACACGTTTCAATAGCGTTTACTCAAAGAGAAAGGCGATAACTTTGCAGTTTACATAAAAAAAAAAAAAAAAAAAAAGATCCCTCATATGTTGATGAGGTCAAAGGTCATGTTGAAAGGTCAAAGGTCATGTGAGGTCAAGTTGAAAAATGGGCTAAAAATGTAAAATTGATCTAAATTGAAAACTTGAAGTTCAATTGGAACCAAACTTTTGTCATAGGTGCACCATGCGATCCCTCATATGTTGATGAGATCAAAGGTCACGTGCCAGGGTCAAAGGTCATGGGGCGGCCCACAGCTTATATTCTTTGAATATAGTGAGCGCGAAAGCCGAGAACCGCGAAATTCTAGTTCATTCTGTATCTTCCCATCCTTTTCTGTTCCATCTTCTAACTAGCATTGTTTTGTTTTTCATTGCAGGTGGGAAACATTAGATTCCTTTATGCAGCATGATGTACAGGAGCTTTGTAGAGTGGTAGGTATTTATGACCCAAAACATATCTATCATCAGCTATTTTGTAAAAACAACAGCTTAAACAGCGATGATCCCAGTCACTTGCATGCTTGTGCACTCGATCTTCAAACCATACGAATTCTGCATGTTAGCTATTAATAATAATAATAATAATAATAAATTGTTCTTATAAGGCGCAAAATCTTCCGAAGAATTCAGAGCGCACAGTAACATGAAACACACACAAAAAACATTAAATCTGTGAATCAGGAAAAGCTTGATGAAAGAGATGAGTTTTCAACTTTTTTTTGAATTGAGAGAGCGTGGGGATATTGCGAAGGGTGTTTGGAAGTGACTTGAGTTTCAATATTGTGATGTCCACATATGTGAAAATACATAACCTTCACTGTCCGTTTGCGATTGGTTTTACCAATGCATGCAGGTAGAAATGAGTTGATTTATCACTTGGAGCACCACAGGGTGAATCACAGGCTGTATTATATGTATTACATTGTGTTTAACTTGGCCCTTGGGGATGATGTTGTTGGGACTGGCATCTTATGCATCGGGATGATGTTTAATAACATGAACAATCCAAACATCCAGCTAAAAAAAAAAAAAAAAAAAAAAGATCATTAGAAATAACCGAACTTATCACTTTTTTGATTCTGTTTGCAATGACTTTAGCGGCAATTTTGTAATCCACATTCAGGAGGGATATGGGTCTCCAATTCTTAAGTAATTCCTCATTTTTACAAAACATGAAACACACACAAAAAAACATTAAATCTGTGAATCAGGAAAAGCTTGATGAAAGAGATGAGTTTTCAACTTTTTTTTTTAATTGAGAGAGCGTGGGGATATTGCGAAGGGTGTTTGGAAGTGACTTGAGTTTCAATATTGTGATGTCCACATATGTGAAAATACATAACCTTCACTGTCCGTTTGCGATTGGTTTTACCAATGCATGCAGGTAGAAATGAGTTGATTTATCACTTGGAGCACCACAGGGTGAATCACAGGCTGTATTATATGTATTACATTGTGTTTAACTTGGCCCTTGGGGATGATGTTGTTGGGACTGGCATCTTATGCATCGGGATGATGTTTAATAACATGAACAATCCAAACATCCAGCTAATTTCCTGTATAATATTGACAAGAAATAACAAGAAATGGTACAGGGATGAGATACTGATGCCATTTTGTGGGATTTGGTTGGATTTAGATATTTTTCTAATGGATTTGTCACCTACTTATAGCAGTAGAAATAGATGTAAAAGCGGATGCAAAATGGAAACAAGTATAACATAATGTAATCCTGCTGATATAGGTTATGTTGTACTATTTATTATGCTTGTCTGGTGAAATTTCGGGTACCCGATTACCCACTCAAAAATTATTCTCGGACAGACTCCTCGACTAGATATAAACCGTATCGCCCAAAACTCACCTAATAACTAATAGTCTGGATGTCTACATAGGCAGAAGAAAATTGAGTAATCCACTCTACTGACTAAACTGAATAGTCAATAAACATGTAACATGGTACAGTAGTAGTAAATACAAAGTTTTAAATCCGGTTTTGTCCCCCTAAACGGGGGTGGCCGGATTCACCTCACACTGGCAGCAACTGCCCTTACTCCTTCCTTCCACTTCACCCGAAGTGAAAGAAGTGTTAGAAGAAGATAAGGTTATGTGCTGTATACTTTTTTGACAGGTTGTGAATATTAAAGGTGCTTGTTACGATTTACTTATCTACTTGATATGAGAGCCTGGCACTTGCATATACACCCCATCAAGTACCATGGGAAACAAACTTGCGGTTTTTATGGTAGATGCAATAATGCATGTTTGCAAAGCCCTATTCAATACTGTGCTATTATTGATGGTTAACCACTAAAACGGTGTTTTTTTGTTTATATCTTGTGAATGAAATGGATTTGAGAGCTCAAATTTCAGGACGACAATGAGAAAAATACAGCCTTTCATCTGATATAAAAATCAATACTACTTCCGGGTAAATCGGGGGGTCCCAAAGACGATCGGAACACGCACCTTTAATGAGCTCATTTTGTATTTTAAATAGAATGTGATTTAAACCACAGTTATGGGAGCCATCATAATCCCACTGCATAATTCCTGTTGCAAAAGTCTTTCAAAATGTATAGAAGAGGGTAAATTAACACATATTATACCCTTCCTCTGGTAGTCTTGTTCATTTCCTAATAATAAAATGCATGCTTTGCAACCCCCAACTGTTGGAGCTACGGGCAGTTCTGTTTTGATTGGAAGAAATTGTTTTAGCACGATATTAAATTGGTCATACTTACATGACCCATAGTTATTTGCTTAGAGGTGAGCCAATCCCTCGGTGTATTCCTTGTGATTGTGCGCTTTCTGTGAAACATGTAGTACTTGAATGCGTTGATTATGCGCTTATACGTAGAAAATATTATAGCGTCCCAGATTTGAAAACATTTCAAGATATAAGGCCTCTTTAGGTGATAAATTTCCTGAAAGAGGCTGATCTGTTTAAATATTTTAACTTTTTATAAATGCTGTTACTAGAATTACTAAGTCTAAAGTGTATGTTTTATAAAGGTTTGAAATTTGTTTAAATGTATGACACAGTTGTGTTGAGTTGATGTTAAATTTTAATACTCACTCACTCTGGCAGTCTTGTTTGGGTATTGCTGTGCTACCCACTGTATAAAATCTTGTTATTGGAAGTGTTGCTGTATTACCTGATGTTTATATAAGGCTAAGATTATTAATCTAGAAATATTATTTTTGTCCCACAGTTGCTGGACAACATTGAAAGCAAGATGAAGGCAACGTGCGTCGAAGGAACAATTCCACAGCTGTTTGAAGGCAAAATGATAGTGAGTTTGGCAATCAAAATCTTATTCCTGTCTTTTGATGTCAAATATTGTGTTTAGTTTTAGTATTATTGACTGCCTCTGAGTGGTGTGATATTAAAAATGATCACTGTCAAATTTGTATTGTTCCCTTTCACTAAGTGATATTTGGTGAAAGGGAATTGTCCAAATTTAACCGAGTGATAAATTTTGTGCTTGAATATTATAGGCAGGCAGGCAGATATCTCGGAAACTGATTGATGAACTATCATATGTGTGGTACCAATGGATAGCTATGACCCTCCCGAGTCCATTGCTACCAAAAAAGTACAAACATGCCTTGTATGATGTCACAGTGACGTCAAACATGATGTCATGCAAAAATGCGAAAAATCTTTAAAAAATCACAAAATTAATGTTTTTTCGCCATTTTTTTAAGCAAAAGTTGGATTTTTGGCCATGATGTGTGTCAAAGTATGCGCACACATGCTCTTACTACAAATAAATCAAATAAAACATAGTGTAACTGTATCCTTAGCACAAAAACTGGATTTCTGCTGTTCCATGTAATTTCAATGGGAAATAGCTTTTCATCGCACGCAACGCCGCGTCATAACCGTAGGTCCGATTTTGTTCAAAATGGTCTTAAATCGAGCGCAAAGCTTCAAAGAAAAAAGTCATATAGTTTCGGCATGAAAAAATAACAAATGGGTGAGATACGACAAAAAATGTCGAGGGGGGGATTGCCCAAGTGCACAACACATTGGCGACAACAGGGTTTGAACCCACAACCTTATGCTTATGAGGCGAGCGCTGATCCACTGCACCACATGTGCCCCAACATGAATACCAACTCAAAGCTCAAAAATCCTAACCCCAATTCATAGAAACAGCCAAACCCTACCCTTTTGTGTGATGTAACAAAGCTTCTCTTAGGAGGTAATGCCACTCAGTAATGTGCAGTGAAAATTATGCATATTAAACATAACATGTAAAATTGATTTCTTGTTGTTTTCAGTCATACATCAAGTGTAAACATGTAAACTATGAATCAGTGAGAACAGAACCGTTCTATGATATTCAACTCAATATCAAGGGAAAGAAGAATGGTAAGTGGATAGGTCTTAAAAAATAAATTACAATGTAAACTGTGTTGCTCTTGTGGCTCCCAAATCATTAAGGACCGTCATTTTTTTTTCACCCCTTTTAAAATGTTTGGCTAAAATACATACAAAATATTGTATTATGGGCAGGTTTTTGCCAGTTTTGAACCAAAAACTGTCAAATTGTTCCAAACTGACCAAATTGTCACCCCCCCTAAAAAGTAATTAGAGGATTAGAAAGAAACAGGTGCAAGAGACAATACAACTTTTGATTGCTTTATAGCCCACAATTAGAATTTATTAAAGGTACACAATACATCTAGCATGAAAAAAAATTCAGACATAATTAAATGGACCCTTAATGAAATCGCTTCCACAAATTGAAAACAATTTGGGCGTTTACATTCTGTAAAAAAGGGAAAAGTAACTAATATCATTTCCTTGTAAGCTTCATTTCTCAGCCAAGGATGCTGACATAACTGCCAGCATTGTATCAAACTTGAAAAGCATGCAGTCATCAGCTCGCAGACCATTGCTATTGTATATGTGCTAATCCCAGGTAATCCACCTTTCACTTGTTCAGTTAATATCTTACTAATAGCCTGAAATTCAATGTCTGAATCCTGGTCTGAATGCTTTTTGAATTTTAAAAAATTTTACTTTTTTTATTTTTTAATTTTCCATCTACAAACCTTGCTTATCTGTGGTAGGAATGCCACAAACTGCCACAAACTATTGCTTTGTTTTAAAGAATGTAAAACATCCAAATTGTTTTCAAATTTGTGCAGTAATTTCTTTAAGTGGCCTATTTCATTATGTCGACTTTCCGTTCATGCACAGGTCCCTTTAGAAAGTAGTAATAGTCCAGCATGGGTGCATGGTACTCTAACATTTTAGAAATACTGCAAAGCACACAAATAACAAACAAACCTTGTTCAACACAACAGCAGAGAAAATATTCCGAGTCAAAATATAGAAATGGTTAGTTTTAATATTTAATATTTTTAGTTGTAATTAGGAATCCTTCAAGGACTACATAGCCAAAGAGACAATGGACGGAGAGAACAAGTATCGATGTGGAGACAATGGGCTAGTGAGTTCTAATATGCTTGCCAGGGTGTGCAAGAGGCTCCTAAAATGCTTATTTTACCCTGATACGTACCATTAGATCTTCTATCATATGCCAAAAATGAGAAGGACTAGAACTAGGTTGTGATTCAACAGGGGTTCCAGCTTAATCCTTGAGTGGATTGGTTGTCAAATGACAGAACGAATTTCCCACTGGACAAGATAAATTTCAGATTGAGAAACAAAATGAGGTCAACTTGGACCCCATAATTCTAAGACTCTGAAAGCAATTTTTTTCCAAACCTCCAAAATAAGTTTCCAAATATCATAAGCAAAAATTTATAGACATTATATTTCGCTAAATTCAGCAGTCATAATAGTAATCTGCTTACTTGTGGGAAAAAAACCACATTCACACTATTGATAATATTGAGAAACACAAATTGTGAAATTCAAATAAGAAATGTATTACTCGAAAGTTTCACCAAAGGTACAATAAAATCCAGAAATCGTACGCCACCATGTATTGGAAACTGATTAAGTCAACTGATTCTAAGTGGGAACCCTGGATTCAACAGCCAATCCCTCTTGGAGTCATCAACTTAAGCCAGATCCAGGGCCCCATGCGGAGGATGGTAGAGGCAACATGATTTGATGATTGAGGCGCTGTCTGTTCAGCCTCTCCACACTCACACATTGGACTCCAGGCAAGAACCATAGGTGCATATGGGTGCTTTGAAGTGGACCACTACTGTGCACAAGCGGTTTGAAGTTTGATCCAAGCTTGCCGGGGAAGATCAGGGATTTTGGACAGGATTTCAATGGCTTGTTATGACAATTCTTAGAGGTGATTCTTTGGACAGCTTCCATCGCTGCTTCCATTAATTGCCAGTCCAGTGTGATGTTGTATCCTGGTTCGTGAATATTGGATAAAACTGTGTGCCTCTCAGAGGAAGGGTGCCTTGACCTCAAGGCAATGTGTTGGGGCATCTATTATGATAGTATCATGAGTGAGGGTTTGGTGGTGTGATCCAGTGCTCGGTCGGGTTAGGCCATGGATGAGATTTCCTCTCAGGTCAGATGGTGTGGGATTCCTGTGTAAGACCTTGGAGCTGGTGTACAGGTGTTGATTCAAGATTCTTGACGAACAAGCAGGATTTAGCCGTGGCCGGAAACTGTCCATCAGATTGTAAAACTCAACAAATGTGATATTGAGGAAAAGCTTTAAAAGCGCCGCAAGGCAGGTGCCATCTTGGTGGACCTTAACTGCAGCAACAAAAACACCGGTGGCACAAGGGCCTGACACTCAAGCCTTCCAGGACCATTCCGGATCGTCACATTGTACAATTTATATGTAACATGCTCCAAACCGAAGCTTATTCTCAAGACCAGTGATGGGCAGAGTAGTCGTCTGAGGAACGGAGTACCAAAGGATCTGTACTGGCTCCTATGTTGTTTAACTTGAATATCAGCGCTTTCTACCTCAAAACAACATCTACGACAATAGGCTACGCCGACGATCTTTGCCTTCTCCACTCGGACAGAAGATGGACAGAAGTAGAAAGCGCCACTACCAGGCACCATGGTTCCTCACTTGACAGCATATCTCAAGACTGGAGACTGAAGCTGAGCGAAGCCACGACCACCGCTACTGCCTTCCACCTCAACACCAAAGAGGGCTATCGCCAGCTTCAAATCAACCTCAAGGAGTGGCCTCGGGCCATACAATCCTCACCAACCTACTTGGGAGTGAAGGCTGACGGCCAGCTACTTACCGGAAGCACCTCGAGTATGTATGCCGCCAAGGTATCTTCGAGGAATAACCTGTGCCGACTTGCTGGATTTCATTGGGGGGTGCCAGCCCAACACCCTACGCACCACTGCCTGGCTCTGGTCTACAACACTGCTGAATATGCCGGCCCCAGATGGTTTTTTTTGCAACAGCTCTCACACAAAGAAAAGATGGACACAGTTACTCAACAAGACCTTTAGAACCATCACTGGCGTGCCCCTCCGTCCTACTCCATCTGACGTTTCCTACCGTGCTTTCAGGCATTGCACCTTGCAGAGTACTTCGGAGAGAACACCAAACGCATAATAAACTAGTGAATAAGGTCCTGCTGGACAAAAAGCACCTGCTGCAAAGAATCACACCAACTCGGTAGACCGAGACTGCGCTATCGCCTACCTTTCTGACAGCACGTGCTAAACTGTCTCCATTCCCTGTCAACAATCTTACAGGAAATGGATACTGACTGGCTGATACCCAAAGACAGATCAAACTCTCTATACACCTAAGACAGAACTACCACCTGGCAGCAATCTCCCACGCAAGGAATGGGTCACCTTGAACCGGATTCGCACAGGAGGCGGTTCGCTTCAATGGCAATATGCACCGATGGGGGCTGCGGCCATCGCCAGCTGCCAATGTGGTTCTCAATCACAGACTGCGGATCACATTCTCAATGAGTGCCCTATTTTGTCCAACGGTGTGGACACAGATTCTCAAACCCCAACAAAATCAACCAAACAGTGAGTGGCTCCAACGCGTACAACATGTTGAGCTGCTGCCTACATACGCAAGAAAAAGAAGGTGTTGATGGTGGCGCCAGTGAAGTGATGGTTCGCAAGGAGATGTTCAGGCTTGCATCACCAGGTGTGTATGGGCACTCCTGCTCCGACAGGTGCACAGGGTAGTGCTGTTAGCCTCCAGCAACTTGAGGATGACCATCTCAATTGCATGATATGCAAGAATGATGTGCTGCGAGTTAAAAACTTGCCACAAACTTGAAGACTGACTATGATGCAAAAGCTACTTCTTTTAAAATGAACACCACATTACCTGGAGGATCTTTCTTTTGAATTTGAGGTAGCAGCTAAATAAAAGTTGGTGAAGCCAGTTCACTGTGGATTGTTGGGTTTGCGAGGTTTTATACACAGTGGAGGAGGAAAGGTTAGGGCACTCATTGAAATGTGACTCTGCAGTCTGTGATTGGGCAGCCACATCTGCAGGCGGGAGATGGTTGCAGCCCAATCAGTGCGGTTGGGGTTTGAGAGGTCTTTATCCACCAGTGGAGGAAAGGTAGGGCACTCATTGAAAATGTGATCTGCAGTCTGTGATGGAGAGCCACATTAGCAGGCTGGAGATGGTTGCAGCCTCCATCAGTGCATATTGCTGTTGAAATGACGGACTCCTGTGCGAATCCTGTTTAAGGTGACCCATTCCTTACGTGGAAGATTGCTACCAGGTGGGAGTTCTTGGAGTATCTAGCCAGGCAGTGTTCGATGTCTGTAAGATGTTGAATGGGGACCTGGAGAGTTTAGCAGCGTGTCAAAAGAAGGGTCGACGTGAGTGCCGTCTCTGTCTGCCGAGCTGGTGTGATTCTTTGAGCGTGTTTCTATTGAACAGACGGTATTTATCCAGATAAAAATTTATCCGGTTGATACTGAGAATAAACAATTGTGCAAAGTTTCAGCAGCGTTTTCTGGAAAATGCGACCGGCCATCACGGACTGTGACTTTACCAGCTAAAGGGCATCTGCACAGGTCAACCGCGTTGTATTGCGGGCCGTGACCTGGCTGAACTGTCAGATCAAAGATGGCAGGAAGAGCGAATGTCCTTAGTCTAATGCCAATTTTGAGTTTTTATTCATCGGTAAATGATTCTCCTGCAAGCCCAGCCACATGTTGTGATAGGCAGAAAAGGATCAGGAGGTATATTACAGAGACATGTAATCGCGCACCAAAAAGTAAAACGGCGACGGAGAATCGTGATGTTGACAAAATGCGTTGCTACACCCTGGTTACTAACGTCAACATCGCTGCGCATACTGGGACAGGGGTCAATTACTGCGATCATGCGGCGTCAATTTCCGGTCTTTAGCTGGTATGTGCACTCTATCGGAACACTGTGTGTTTCTATTGGCGTTAACTGGATAATTTCTCTGGCATTATCCTTCCAAAACAAGGATAAATACCGGTGGAAACTTTCATCGGTATAAGCAAAAAAAATGCAGTAGGACGGCTGTTTCTATTGAGCCAAGTTAATCCCTTTTCTGGTTTAAACTGGAAAATAGGTCCCAATAGAAACACACCTTTTGACAGTGTTTTATAGCAGGTGCTTGTTGTCCAACAGAGCCTTATTCTCCAGTTTGTGTGTGGTGTTCTCTCCGAATCACTGCAGGTGCAGTGCTTTCAGGCATTGCACCTGAATGCATTTTTTCTTTTTTTTAATGCATTTTTGGCCCACTTTTTTCAATTTTCATTTTTTTTTCTGAAATTTTTACAAAAAAATTTCGAGTAAAACCTAAAAAAAAAAAAAAATGCAGTCAAAAACCATTTTTAACAAAATGTGCGCGGTCTTCTGAGACAAACTTTTTTTTTTCTTGGCCTTATACCAGAGAAAAGGGCATTACCTTTGATCTTTTGACAGACTTGAGATTATTCATGGTATTTGTGTTGTGCTTATCTCTTGCAGGAAGCCGAGAAAGGTGTAATATTCACACAGTTTCCACCAGTGCTTCACCTGCAGCTTATGAGGTTCCAGTATGACCCAGTCACCGATTCTAATGTTAAAATTAATGATAGGTAAGGAGGAATGAAGTTGGGAATCTGGAAAGTTTATTCCCAAGAATCTGCCTGCATTAGCAGGAGGCAAAAAATAAATTAACAGATTTTAAAAATTGTTTGGGAAAATTTTATTTTTATAAATGCTTCTAGAAGCGATTTATAATAGTCGGGAGGCAGCCTCATTGAAGACCACAGAATGGACGTAAATTACGTACTAATGCAATTTCATTGCTGAAAGTGATAGACCAGTGTTTCCAATTTAAGAATCCACTGGGTGCCACCTTGGCACCCTTTGGGCAATTTGAGTTATTGAGGTCATTGATTGAGTTATTGAGTGCCAAGGTGGCACCCACTGGGTTCTTCCACCGGACACCCTGGTCTATAAATTTTGGCAATAAAATTGCATTAGAACCTGCTGACACTTCTCTCCAAGTTCTGTCTGACTATAAAGCAAATTTTGGCATAAAAAAAGCACAATTTGGGGACTTCCCCCCCCCCATGTTTGTTTTTTTAAGCCTAATGGCAGATAGGCAAAGATGATTGCTTAGGTACATTTTTAACATAAAAATTTGGTGTGCCACATAAACGAGAGCACTTCAGAACCTTTACGTACATGCCTGAAATTAGGAAAATGCTGATCTGATCTAATTCATAAATTGAAACACGCTCAGCAAGAAACCTAAGTTTACCTAAAGCATAATGCAAACCCAATAATACTAATTGTGTGCATGGGTTTATTTTTCCAGGTATGACATTTCCATTCAATTGAATTTAGATCCAGTTTTGGAAGAAACCCGAACAAACCTCCAGCAAGTTACCCATACATTCAGTTTCTGTACATAGGCGGGGTGACAAATCACGGCGGGCATTATGGTAGGTTTCATCAAAAAAAATCATCAACAACCCGAAAGTGGATGGAAAGGTGAGATATCAGTCCATTTAAAACACACCCATGAAGTTTTTCTTTGTTGCTACAAGTGTTGAAGAGGGACTTCACTATGTGACATTTTGTCAAAAATGGGAGCAAGAAACTTGAATTTTTGGGTCCGGACATAATAAGTAGTACCTATATGCAACAATCATACTGCACATGTGAGAGGTCAGAAGACAAGGCCAAATTAGAGAATAAGGTAATTATTTTTGGGGAACGCGGTACTCCGCTTTACGACGAATTGAACCCAGGCGAACCCATTATTTTAAGTGGACGAACGAGGCCGGAGGCCGGTTCGTCCACGCAAAAATAATGGTGATGCCGGGTTCAATTCGTCGTAAAGAGGGTAGCCGGGTCCCAAAATCATACTTTATTCTCATTCTTAAACAGCGTTATAATTTACGGTCATCTTTAACCCAATTTTCGCGATACTTGAGGCCTTAACACACATAAAGGAACTGCATCACCCGTGAAACATTCGAAGAAACCCGCTGAACGCAACATCATACGCAACGAGACGCATGTTGGCCAAGGCGCCGCGCGAAGTACATCAAACCGATGACGCCACCTTCAACCTAAAATAACTTCAAGTAGTGACGCGTACTACCTGGGTTCATTAAACCAATTGTGAACCCGGCATCAGCCAATGACATTGCTTACATTTTACAGCTGTTTAAGATGTACATTAAGGATTCTGTCTTATTGCTGGAAATTAGGGTGGCAAATCATTGTTTCAAATGCAAATCAAAATGGAAGCTGGCTGCAGTTGAAAAACCCCGGAGCTAGTGGGTATGCTATCCTTCAAGGATGTGCACAAGGCTAATACCAGACTATAAAGGTTCCTGTGGGATTTTACACATGGTAAGAATGTTCAATTAACAAATATAGAGGAGGTGTGTCAATTAGTATCAAGCTGATGGCGCCTGTACAGCACTAAAATTGTTTCACTGTATGGTTCAATGGAGAAAAATCACTTAAATTGATCTAAAAACTTTTAAAACTAAATCTAAGAACAAGGGGTGTAAGTTTGATACATGAACTATCCTATAGTGAACACCAGGTTTTACAGGGTTGAAGCACCGTAAAGCACAAAGAACATTTCGTGGAGAAATTACAACCTTCCTATACAATAAAGAGGTCACATACAAAAGTGTACATGTGCATGCTGTCACAATTGCACACACTGGATTTTGGAGCATTTTGGCACAAAATTTTGTGTGTAACTCAGCTCATACTTGGACTACTACGTACTTGATTGACCCCTCATTTTAAAGGAAAAGTAATTTACTTTTCAGTGAAAACACTTTCAGATTAAATTAATGACTGTATAAAATTTGTGAACATTCTTAACACAGTCATGGGTTTTCAATTGATATTTTGGAATCCCATAATGATACAGATATCTCTGACCAAGAACCCTGACTGTATTCTTGTCTTTTTAATTAATATGATGGTTGCAAGACATGAGAACCAGTTGTATGAGCCAGTTGTATTTGCACAGTAATAATTGGTTGTAATGTGTTTAATTTTATGTTTTGCATTACCCCCTCAGTGGTGTAAATTTGATGATGACGTAGTTTCAAGATGTTCCAAATCAGAGGCCATCGACAACAACTTTGGTGGTCACGATGATGATCTGTCTGTCAGACATTGTACAAATGCTTATATGTTGGTGTATATACGGGACAGCTGTAAAGGTGAGGCAGATTTATTAAATTTTCAAAATACCGGTTTGGTAAAATGTTAAGTTGAGTTCCAATGCCTCAAAGTTTAAATGAGAAAATTAGTTTTAGTGCAGAATTTCATTGATGATGATACAAGTCTGAAACCAGAAATTGCATTCTTCCATGTGAATCTTGTTTAAAGTGAATTGAAAACTATATAGATAGATGTTGGTGTATGCATTGTTTTATGTTCAGTGATAAAATCGCCAATAGTTTATTTAGACTGAGTTGTTCATAATAATACCTGATGAAATTTTCAGTGATTGTTGTCACTTTAATCTTAGCACCAATAAGCTTGGAAAAATTATGAATCAAAAAATTAGGTAATTTTTGAAAAGTAGAGAGAACCTAAAAGGCCATGGCCCGGTCGTGAATAGCCTCATTCCCAGGACTCCCGATTTTACTGGAGGGGGTCAAAATTTTGGCATCTGAAGAAAGCTATTTTTTCTCCTGTGAAATCTTAGCACTAAAGGA
This sequence comes from Ophioderma brevispina, assembly GCA_023653785.1. Classification (NCBI taxonomy): domain Eukaryota; kingdom Metazoa; phylum Echinodermata; class Ophiuroidea; order Amphilepidida; family Ophiodermatidae; genus Ophioderma; species Ophioderma brevispina. Next base: position 29,414 of record JAMKCH010071057.1, read on the forward strand.
TGTTTGGTTTGGATGTTATGAGTGAAAATGTACCCCATTTTGGTCAACCAATATTAGTCACACAGTATTCTATGGGGCTTACAAAATCATATTTTTAGCTCTTATATCAAAACGGATTGAAATATCGGCATGAAACTTGACAGATGAGGTATGGGTTAAAGGTCGTCCAATCAAGAGGAAAATTTTATGATGAAATTGGGTCATCTCCCTTTAAGAGATTAATCCTAACAACCTTTTGGTTTCTCGCCTATTTCCAGAGAGGAAGGGAAGGGGTAAAGGGATAGAAGCTAAAGAAGCTTGGACATCCATGGCAGGATTTGAACCCGGGCCTCCGGCGCACCATTCCCATGAGCAGGGATGGCAAGCCACGAGGGAGTCACTGGCCCGGCCAGTGATTTTGTGCCCATATGAGTGTTGGTGCGATGACGTCATCATATCTTTTTGGACTTAGTGCATTTTCTAGCCTCAGCTCATTGAGTTTCATTGTTGTCTGGTGGTGTTAGGGCTAAACTAATTCCTTGAAACTTTGAAATATGTACAGAAAAGGTTGGTTTCTGTTTGATCCAAGGTTCAAATGAATTGGTTGAGTAAATTTAATTTATTAGCTCTGAAAAGAAAAGTGACAAGTTAGGTGCCAGTTCATCTGGAACATTGATGTTTTAGTTTATTGATTGTTGTTATTTTTACAGTTGATATATTACAACTTGTGACAGATGATGATATACCAGATACACTCAAGAAGAGGTTGCAGGAAGAAAAGTAAGACATTTAAGAAGGCAATTAACTTAAGAATGTTGTGAATCTTGAAAAAAAAATAAGAAAAACATAAAGGGACACAATGGCATGAAAAAATATTCAGACAAAATGAAAGGGTCCCTTACTGAAATCACTCCCACAAATTTGAAAACAATTTGGATGTTTATATTTAGTAACAAAGGAGGAGTAACTAATATTATTTTCCTTGTAAGCTTCACTTCTCAACCAAGGATGCTGACGTTACTGCCAGCATTTTATCAAACTTGAATAGCATACAGTCATCAGCTCACAGACCATTGCTATTGTATATGTGCTAATCCCAGCTATAATCAACCTTTCACTTGTCAGTTCAATACCTTACACTATGAGCTACAATACAATCATCCACTGAAGACAAAAGTTCAGTGAGCTCTACATGTTATGCATTCACAGGAATTGACCTAGTGTGTTCTGGGAAATCATACTCCAAAACCAGTGGGCATATTTTCTTAATACAGTAGTGAATGGAAATTACTGACCTGTGCCATGGGGATTGAGACTATCTTGGCTCATAATGTTACTACAGGCCTGAAATACAATGTCTGAATCCCAGTCTGAATGCTTTGAATTGTGTCGAAAAACATGCTAGATACACTGTAAAATCTGGCAGGGATGTCAACACATTGATTTTCCATGGAAGGAATTGCTTTGAACTGCCACAAACTCTTGCTGTTTTTACTGTTTTTATAGAATGTAACCATCCAAATTGTTTACTAATATGTGGAAGTGATTTCAGTAAGGGTCCACTTTATTATGTCTGAATATTTTTCATGCCATTGTGTCTCTTTAAAACTAGCTTCTTGAAATATTTGCTTGAAGAAAACTTCAAATGAATTGAGTGAATCCTGGGAGTTAATTATTCCAATTGAGACATGATTAATGACATCTGCAACAGTACTGTTGCTTTATCTATTTCAAGTCAATATCTAATCAGTTCTTCACCAAATAAACCCTTGAGGTTTGGGTCAAGTTCAGAGGTTCAGGGTTACTTGTCTATTAACCAAAATAAAAAAATTAACTTTGCAGGAGACTTGAAGCTCAAAGGCGGAAGAGAAAACAGAAGCACACTTGTACATGACCATGCAGGTACTGACAGAAGACCAACTCTATGGGCACCAGCAAAGGATTCTGGTGACTTTTGGACAACGGTCAAATTAGGCTAAGCAAAGACATGTCCGATGCCCGGTACCAGGCGCAAATTACAGGGTGACTTGAACAAGGTTCAAATACTTAGTGAGAAAGCAAAGACATTTCTATGGGTACAGGCAAATGATCTGTGTGACTTTGACAAGGTCAAAATAGGTAGAAAGCAAATACATGTCTATGGGTACCAGGCAAATGATTGTGTGGACTTTGAACAGGTCAAATGGAGGTAGAAAGCAAAGACATTTCTATGGGTAGCCAGGCAATATGATTCTGTGTGTATTTGACAAGGTCAAATTTAGGTAGAAAGCAAAGACATTTCTCCATGCGGTACCAGGCAAATGATCTGTGTGACTTTGACAAGGTCAATTTAGGTGGTAGAAAGCAAAGGACATTCTCATGGGCACCAGGCAAATGATCTGTGTGACTTTATGGTAGAAAGCAAATACATTTCTAGGAGCACAGGCAAATGAACTGGGGGTATTTGACAACGCGGTACTTAATGTACCGGTGATAAAGCAAAGACATTTCTTGTGGTACCAGGACAAGGATCTGTGGACTTTGTTTTTTTTTTTTTTTCTTTTTTTTTAACATGGTCAAATTTAGGTAAGCAGTGACTTTAACTCTATGGGAAGTAGGCTACCAATGTCTTTAACTTTGGCATCATCAAATTTAGGTAAACTAGGATGTAACTGTATGGCCAGTTGATGACCATCTGTTTGACTTTGAGATGGTGCGATAATAATAAAGGGCCATTCTTCGGGAAGTCACACACGTGACCGAACTTTATTTGCCTCCCATGACAAAACAAATCTAACGAAAGTGGAAAGATTATATTTGGTTAAGTTTGGACAAGATCTAACCAAAAATAATGTTTCCACTTTCTCTAAATTATTTGTTTTGTCATGGGAGGCAAATAAAGTTTGGCCATGTGTGTGACATCCCAAAGAATGGCCCTAAATTAGAAATGTGGTAAAGATTTCACACATATTGATTTCTGCTTGTCAATATTTGTTAAGTATTGAAACATACATCAATCATTGACTGTGATTTATAACTGCAACATTTACTTTCTTCCCTCATCTTTATCAGGGAATTCCGAGTTTTGAAGTCGGCAACATTCAAAGAAGTGATGGGTATCCTGTCACAAGCCATGGGCTACCGCGAGGACCAGTTACGCATCTGGCCCTTCTCACAACGTACTAACCAGACCTATAGACCTACTGTACTAGAGCTAGATGAACCTGGCAAATCAGTAAGTGTATCCTTGATGGATTGGTGGGTATTTGGGTGAGGGAGATCATGTGAGCAGTATTTGTCTTATCATTATAAAATGTTGAAGGTGCTAATCAGATCGAAGACCTGTACTAGAGCTAAATGAACGGGACAATTCAGAAAGTGATTCCACGGTAGATTGGTCGGTATCCGGTGGGGAGGTTAAGGGGCATTGGTCAGCATGTTGTTACAAGTCCTTCCAAGGTACAAACCAGACCAAAAAAAAGCAAACATTTTTCTAGAGCTAGACAAACTTGGCAAATCAGACAAGCGAATCACACTGGATTTGCTGTGTATATTGAGAAAGGAAGATGGGGTAGTTAACAGCATAATATTACAAGTCATGCTGGTGACCGTCCTCTTTTAGGTTGTCGGATGTAACCAGAACGAGGCCATTATGGCAGCATGATTTGGGTGTGTCAGACGTTGGTATCAACAGTTTTTGGTTAAATGTTTTGTCTAGCTTTTCTTGCAGTGATCAAGTTCATACTTTGGCATCACGTGTGCTACCCAGAGGGGGAGCGGGGGAAGCTTCCCCCCTGTGGGAATCTTGCCCCCCCTGAAAATTGGGTAATTTACATAGGCCTTTACTATAACTACAATTTTTAATATATGCTTGCCCCCCCTGAAAATAATGTGCCCCCCCCTCTGCCCCTGAAAAAAAGCTGGTACGCCAACTGGCTTTGGCAATCCTTCGACTTGAGACAATGGTCTTATTTGGGGTCTACAAATGGATGTCAAAAAGTCATTCGGGTCCTTAGGTCATGATATTGCTGTCACTTATTCTTTTGCCACATAATCATATGACCAATTTGGGAACGCTGTCCCATTTTTAAACCCACGAAGTACTTCGTGTGTCTATAGTACTGGGGGTTTTGAAGCCAATGGTTTTGATAACTGCGTGTTTATCTTATATTGTCTGTGTCTTGAAATTTTGCATGTGTAATGGTGGAATACGTGGGAAATAATGCGCGTTTTTCGTTTGGCGACACTAAAGGGTTGTGGACAGCCATTTTAGGTCTAAACATACCAAATTGGTTGAATTTGGTTTGTGACATGTCATACAGCTCCTTTTGGATGTGTGCATTGTATGGCTATGACAAGCATTCGGAATAGCAAAGTCAATCACTGTAATCCTATGCAATCTTCCCCTTATCACTTGTCTTACCTTTGAGCCTTGATGTTATCCTTAGTTATGTCAATCAGTGGTGCTTTGCATTGTGTTGGGTTTACTGATTAGGTGCACAACCTTGCAAGGGACACGGTCGGATGAGCATTTTGCAATATTCTAGTACATAGTTTTACATGGACTATGGGTGTAACATTTCTGCACCTGAGTAATTTTGATAAATGGTTTATATTTCCTCAAAGTAAATTTGTGTGTTTTTTTCCATAAGCCCAGTGCTCACCCATCGAATTTGACACTTTAAAATGACGTCAATTAATTATTCCTGGTCCTGAGTCAGATAGTATGTTAATATCCTCTACCCCAGTAAAAAGCATTTCTTTCTCAATTTAAAAATAAATGTCCTGGAATTTCCCTGCTCCACTAACCTTTCCGTGTGTGTGTGTGTGTGGTGCGGCTAGGGTGTGTGTGTGCGTGCGTGTGGTGTGCTGCGTGCATGCGGGTGGGTGTGGTCTGTGTATGTGTGTCTATGTCCTTTAATGTTTCCTTTCTGTGCCCGTCTCTCTGGCTTTCATGTTTTGTGGTGTGACTTCCGTTTATGGGAAGGGTGTACTTTTTGCATCATTTGAGGAACAAACACCCTCAATTGAATTAAGGGGCATTATGCAATTTTTCAAAAAAGTTAATGGCGTTCATTGAGTTGTGTATACGGTGTTTTTGTGCTTGTGTTTGGGCGGAGTTTTGATTGAGTGTCATTGAGAGTTATGTTCTTATAGTTATTTGTGAGTTAGGAATGGATTCATCACGAGGTTTGTTCCAGAGTTTTTAGTTCTTTTTTGGTGAGTTATGGAGTTCATCGATGAGTTATTTTTAGAGTTTTTTTTGATTTTTTTGTGAGTGTTATAAATGGAGATTCCGTCATGAGTTTTAACGCGTTATTTATTAGTGAGTATGATGGAGTTCATTGATGAGTCATGTTCTTAGAGTTATTTTGGTGAGTTAGGAATGAGTAATTTTTGGTGAGTTTGGAGTCCAAAGGGGCCATGCCATCATTTACCTTGGAAAGGGTCAATGCATTTTATTTTCAATTAAAGTGCCATTCCTTCATTTACCAATGAAAGTGACATTCCTCAATTTAACTAATTATTAAAAGGCTATTCTTCCACTTACCAAATAACCAGTCATTCCCTCAATTTTACCAGTTAAAGGGCCATTCCCATTTAAAGGGGCATTATATGATTTCTAAATGTTTCGATTATAATTGGATTAAAGAGGCATATATTTCAAAAAAAATTATGACAGGAATGTAAGTTTTTGCACCATTTGAAGAAGAGCACCATCGTCGGGTGCCTGTTGACCTCACATACTTTAGTGCTACACGACATTTTCGATTTTGGGCCAACGTAATTTTACTTCTATCATCTTGGGAATCTTATTTGTTAAAAAACTGTCTGCCCACATACTTTGTCTTAAGGTGCTCATGCATTCGCAATCTCCAAGGATCATTCAGTTCCACCATACAAGTGGATCTTATGCATCAGTGATGCTCTCGTTTTGCGTTAACATCTGGTCCTCCCAGGACCTCAGCATTAGAAGCTAGGCAAATGTTAAATTAGTGATTAAATTATGCATGAGAATAACCAGACGAAAGTGACCAAGTCTAGTAAGTGGCACTGCATAATTTTGAAATAATAGGATAACCAAACACATATGTTGCACTGTGGCCATTTCTTAATACTTCAACTGGTAATCCTATTTTCATCATGTTCTTGTTTTCAGATTTTAGAAGTTTCAGAAGGTGACAGCTCATGGACAGTGTTTCTAGAGACTCAACACCACCCAGAGTGCCCAGATACAAGCCTGCCGCCTTTTGATAAAGAAAGTAAGAAATCATATCTATCTGCGGAACAAAGCAAATAAGTAAAATGCCTTCATATGTAGAGCAAACATAATACACATTGATGATCCTCCTTTAGCGAGTTATTTTCTGTGGCTGCCGTAGTCCAAGTTTTGTTATTTCCTTTGAAATGTCACTGTTTTAATTTTTTTAATTTTAAAAGTTTTGTTTTTTTCTTACTACAAAAAGTGTTCCTCCTGCTGGACAGTGCTTATTACAAGACTCTAGGACAAATTCTTCCTTGAATTGATCAACTAAATTCTGACTCGCAATCATTAAAAATTCATGGTGAGAATTTCATGTTGTTTATATAGGTACAGCATACCGTATTTTTTGGAATATAAAGCCGCTCACTATAAACTGCATCTCCCCAAAATTCAAAAGATTCAAGAAAAGTGTATAACCCGCCTGCCATATAGGCTCCATACAGTCTGTTGAATTTCACATACTAAGACCTACCCAGTCGAAGTACCATCCCACTTATATCAGGCCTGCACTAACATGCAGATTACCACTGTCCACTGAGAGCCTGAAGCTGTAAAAATATTTCGCAGGACACTTACATGAGCTCATAATACCAGGCCCTCTGTACTGGACAGGCTGCCTATTCCTGTGTATTCATCGTTTGTTAATCACACTCCGTTTGGAGCTTAATATGGTTGTGAATATTCAGAACTAAGACAGCAACGGAGCATAACAACGGCCCTTTAATGCAGCGGGTACACAGCAACCCCGGGTGGCCAAGCATAGCAGTCTCAGCCTCAGACTTTACATCCTGTTGCACAAGATGCAGAGAATTGTCACCAGTAATGACTTTTCAGTCAATATGTGTAACGTCAAGCCTCAAGAAGCTGAATATATGAACACCAGCTTTCAAATTTTTGTTTGAATTTTTTATTTTTTTTATTTTTTTTATTTTTTTTCCCACCATATTTTTATGTACTTCTTTGTCGTTTTTAATTTTTTTGTAAATAATTGATAAATACTCATTTTGACTAAGACAAGTCTGGTAGTCTCCCTGACTTTGCACAGCTGTTTGACCCATGCAAATTCTTTTTTTTGGTTTTTAACAGTGGCACAGCAATTTTGCCAACTGATATCAATAGTGCATGCAAGAGCTATCACTCTGCAAAAACGTCAGAAAAATCCATGCAGGAATCTTCCCATATTGGCCTCGAGTTATATTTGTATGTTAATAGCGCCCTCTATTGTGCCCATTCTCCATTGAAAAGACTTGGAAAACACCAGAAATTAAAGAAAATCAAAAAATCAAAAAATATTATATTTTGTAAAATTACACAGGATGTAGTATGGACTAACTAATCCAAATCAGTGTGTCAAAACTGCCGCCGGCGATATTTTTTGTTTTATTCTGGTTTTTTGCCAAAATAAATGAGACTTTCATTTCAAACAGCTGTGTGTTGTAGAATTAAGACCATTATTTAACAGAGATGTTTGCAAGATCAATTCCTATCATGAAACAGGCACCATAAAAAGCCAGTGGGTGTCAGGCGTCAACATTTCTTCTTAAAGGGGGCATTTCGTGATTCACCGCCTTGTCCCTCCGTCTTGCCTCAAAAAAAGTTGAGGACTTTAATATCATCTGAACCGTTGCTCTAAGTATAGTATGTGTGCAAATTCCATCTACTCTGGAAGAAATTTCGTATTTTTTGTCCAAAACACACCATCATAATCAACTGAAATTTTGGAAATAACCTTTTCTGAAGGATATCTAGCAAACAATAAATAAAATAATGGTGTTAGGATCACAAAATACACTTTTAAGAGATGAGTTGTGTTGTTTTAAAAATAAACGAGAGAAACCCTTTCTCAGTCCATTCCTCTTTTACGATAAGTATCCTGTCCAAATCCCAAATATAGAAGCTGTCCTTTCATCTGTTTCTTCTTAGTATTTCACCTTTTCCTTGTGTCTTGTGTGGTTTACTTGGGGAAATAACTTAGTTAAATTGGGTGGGTAGATAAAAAAAAATTTGAAAGATTCCTTGATAAGTAAATTAATAACTTGATAAATACATTAATTTCTTGATAAATAACTTGATAAATAAGTTACTTGATAAATAAGTTACTTGATAAATAAGTAACTTGATAAATAAGTAACATGATAAATAAGTAACTTGATAAATAAGTAACTAGATAAATAAGTAACTTGATTAATAAGTGACTCGATAAATAAGTGACTCGATAAATGAATGACTCGATAAGTGAATGACTTGATAAGTGAATGACTTGATAAATGAATGATTTGATAAATGAATGATTTGATAAATAAATGATTTGATAAATAAATGATAAATGAATGACTTAATAAATGAATGACTTGATAAATGAATGACTTGATAAATTAATGACTTGGTAAATGAATGACTTGATAAATGAATAACTTGATAAATGAATAACTTGATAAATAGCTTGATAAATAACTTGATAAGTAAACAACTGGATAAATAACAAGTAACTTAATAAATAATTAAAGGACCACTCATTTTAGCATGTTACCAACATAAATATCTTAGAAACGAGGGAAATATTGTGAAATTGTCTTTAAAATAGGGATTTTAAAATAATCTCCGAAATATTGACAACAGAGATAGCTTAACTCAGAAATAATGAATCAAACTTAATTGATATCAGAAATATGGATTTCAAAGATTACCTCTCTCGGGAAGAGATTTTAAAAATAATTTATCTCTGAAATAGGATTTAAAAAATTATCTCAGAAATGATGATATCAAAGATAGCTTATCTCAGAAATAATGATTCAAAGTTATTCGATTTTGGAAAGATGTATTTCAAAGATAACCTGTCTCTGAAATAGGGATTTTTTAAAATAATTTATCTCAGAAATGAGAAATGAAATTGGAGATGGCTAACTTTGGAAATATTTCAAAGTTATTTGATATCTAAATTTGAATTTCAAAGATAAGTTATCTCTGTAAAATAATTTATTAAAGAAATAGTTAATTGTTATCAGAAACATGGATTTCAAAGATTCCTTACGGAAGCTTGTTGTGATCATCCGACTTACTCTCATACTGGGATAATTTATCTTAGAAACACATGATACTGAGATAATTATCTTAGAAATAGAGAATACATAACATAGAGTCAGATTCCAATGATAACATCTCAGTAATACAGATTTCAGAAAGCATTAACACAGAATCACGGATTTCAAAGATAACATCTTAGTAATACAGATTTCAGAGAAACATTAACACAGAATCACGGATTTCAAAGATAACATCTCATAATACAATATTTCAGAGAAACATTAACACGACTCAAACAGAACATCTCAATCATGCAGATTTCAGAGAAAATTAGCAAGAATACGATGTAAAGATAACATCTCAGTAATACAGATACAGAGAACATACACAGAATCACCGAACATCTCAATCATCAATTTCAGAAAAAATAGCACGGATCACGGATATCAAAGATAACATCTAGTAAGACAGATTTCAGAGAAACATTAACACAGAATCACTATTTCAAAGATGAATATCTCATTAATACAGATTCAGGAAAAACATGAACACAGAATCCAGTAGGTTCAAAGATACATCTCATTAATAACAGTTTCAGAGAAACTTAACACGGAATCACAGATTTCAAAGATACCTCTCAGATACAGATTTCAGAAAACATTAACACGGAATCACAGATTTCAAGATAACATCTCAGTAATGCAGATTTCAGAGAAACTTAAAACGGAATCATGATTTCCAAGATAACTCTCTAATACAGATTTCAGAAACAACCCAGAATCACTTTTCAAAGATAACATCTCAGTAATACAGATTTTCAGAGGAACATTAACACAGAATCAACGATTTCAAAGATCACTCTCAGTAATACAGATTTCAAAAACCACAAGAACACATATTGTCAAAGCTAATATCTCAGTAATACGATTTCATAGAAACATTAACACAGAATCACGGATTTCAAATAAACATCAACTCAGTAATACAGATTACAGAGAAACGTTAACACAGAATCATGGATTTCAAGATAACATCTCAGTAAATAACAGATTTCGAGAAACATAACACAGAATCACAGAACATCTCATCATGCCGATTTCAGAGAAAATTAGCACAGAATCACGGATTTCAAAGATAACATCTTCTCAGTAATACAGGATTTCAGAGAACATAACAAGAAATCACAATTCAAAGATAATATATCAGTAATACAGATTTCAGAGAAACCATGAAACACAGACGGAATCACAGATTTCAAAGATTAACATCTCAGTATACAGATGTTTCAGAGAAACATATAAACACGAACACAGATTCAAAGATAACATCTCAGTAATACAGATTTCGGAGAACATTTTAACACGAATCACAGATTTCAAGATAACACTCAGTTAATACAGATTTCAGAAAAACATTAACACGGAATCATGGATTTCAAAGATAACATCTCAGTAATACAGATTTAAGAGAAACAACACAGAAGAATCACATATTCAAAAGAGTACATATCAGTAATACAGATTCAGAGAAAAACATGACAAAGAACACAGGATTCAAAGAAAATCTCAGTAATACAGATTCCAGAGAAAAAACACAGAATCACATATTTCAAAAGATAATATCTCCGTAATACAGATTTCAGTGAAACATTAAACACCGAAGTCACGGATTTCAAAGAGAACATATCAGTACTACAGCTTACAGAGAAACATTAAACAAGAATCAGGGATTTCAAAAAGAATAGACATCTCAGTAATACGATTTCAGAGAAACAACATAAAACAGATCACCGAACATCTCAATCATGCAGATTTCAGAGAAAAAATTGCACAGAATCACCAGATTTCAAGATAACCAATCAGTAATACCAGAAACAAAATTAAGCTATAAATCATCTCAGTAATACAGATTCAGAGAAACATTAACACAGAATCAGGATCAAAGATAACATCTCAGTTAAAACAGATTCAGAGAAACATTAACACGGAATCACAGATTTCAAATAACATCTCAGTAATACAGATTTCAGAGAGAGCCCATTAACACAGAATAACAGACCATCTTCAACATGCAGATTTCAGAGAAAAAAAATTAGCCGGAATCACAGATTTCAAAGATAACATCTCAGTAAAACCAGATTTCAGAGAGAAACATTAAAAGGAACACAGATTTCAAAGATAACACTCGTATTAAAAAAAAGTTCAGAGAAACATTAACCGGAACACAGATTTTCAGATAACATCTCAGTATACAGATTTCAGAGAACATTAACACAGAATCACAGAACATCTCATCATGCAGATTTCAGAGAAAATTAGCACGGAATCATCACAGCTTTTCAAATAACATCTCAGTACAAACAGATTCGAGAAACATTACCACGGGAATCACAGTATTTCAAAGTCACACCTCAGTAAAAAACAATTTTCAGAGTAAACATTCCACAGAATCACGTTTCAAAGATAACATCTCAGTAATGCAGATTTACATGAAACATTAACACGGAAATCACGATTCAAAGATAACATCTCATGTAATACAGATTTCAGAGAAACATAACACAGAATCACAGATTTCAAAGATACATTTCTCAGTAATGCAATTTCAAGAAACATAAACGGACTCACACAGATTTAAAGATAACATCTCAGAAAACAATTTCAGATGAAACATTAACAACAGATCAACGGATGTTCACAAACAGATACATCTCAGTAATCTCAGATTACTAGCAAAACATTAACACAGAATCAAGGATTTCAGAGATAACATCATCTCAGTAATACAGATTTCAGAGAACATTAACAACGGAATCACGGATTTCAAGATAACACATCTCAGTAAAACAGATTTCAGAGAATTACACAGAATCCCAACGGATTTCAAAGATAACATCTCAGTAAAATTCAGAGATACATTGTTATTTGATAAGTTAATTTGATATCAAAAATATTGACTTAAAAGATAAGCTATCTCAAGTCTATCTCTGACATAGGTATTGTAAAAATACTTTAATCTCAATAATTAAAGATATGCTTAATCTCGGAAATAATGTTTTCAAAGTTATTTGATATCGGGAACATGTGGATTTCAAAGATAACATCTCAGTATACAATTTTCCAGAGAAAAACCAGAATCACAGTCTTTCAAAGATAACAGTCTGCAGTAATAACCGAGTTCAGAGAAACATTAACACAGAATCACGGCTTTCATTCAAAACGATAACATCTCAGTAATACAGATGTCAGAGAAACACAGAATTCACATGTTCAAAGATAACATAATCTCAGTAATACAGATGTCAGAGAAACATTAACACAAGAATCAATCCCGCGTTCAAAGATAACATCTCAGTACTCAGATACAGAGAAACATTAAACACAGATCATGGATTTCAAAGATAACATCCTCAGTAATACAATTTCAGAGAACATTAACACGAATCACAGAACAATCTCATCATTGCAGATTTCAAGAGAACCATAGCACAGAATCACCGATTTTCAAAGATAACCACTCAGTAATACAGAAACATGAACCATACATCATCTCGTAATACATATTTCAGAAAACTTAAACAGAACAAATCACCACGGATTTCAAGATACATCTCAGTAAAACAGATTTCAGAGAAACATTAACACGGAATCACAGATTTCAAAGATAACATCTTCTCAGTAATAAGATTTCAGAGAAACATTAAAAAATCACAAGAACATCCTCACTCAATGCGAGTTCAGAGAAATTAACACGGATCACGATTCAAGATAACATCTCAGCAATCTCATAAAACAGATTTTCAAGAACATTAACACGATTCACAATTTCAAAGATACACCTCAGTAAAACATTTCAGAGAACATAACACAGAGCACGGATGTTCAAAGATCACATCTCAGTAAGCCAATTACATAAAACATTAACACGGAATCACAGATTTCAAAGATAACATCTCACTAATACAGATTTTCAGAGACATTAACACAGAATCACCGATTTCAAAGATAACCTATCTCAGTAAGGCAGATTTCAAGAACATTAACACGGAATCACAGATTTCAAAGATAAATCCAGAAAAACAAATTTCAGAGAAACATTAACACAGAATCAACGGATTTCAAAGATACATCCATCTCATAATCCAGATTACTAAACATTAACACAGAATCACAGATTTCAAAGATACAATCAGCATCTCAGTAATACAGATTTCAGAGACCTTACCACGGATCACGGATGTTCAAAGATAACATCTCAGTAAAACAGATTCATAGAAACATTAAAGCACAGATCACGGATGTATCAATATACATCTCAGTATACATAACGTTCATAGATTACATTTGTTATTGATAATTATTGAATCAGAAATATTGACTTAAAAGATAACTCATCGCTGAAATATGGATTGTAAAATAATTTTATCTCAAAATTACAGAGAGCTTAATCTCGGAAATAATGTTTCAAAGTTATTTGAATATCGAAAATTGGATTTTTCAAAGAAACTTCTTTGCATGTATACTCTATAAAGCCACTATCAGCAAAATGTAAACAAAATAATTTTTTTCCATAAAATTTTCAGGAGTCATGCCCCCCCCCCCCCATTCTTCCACCAGTCGTTGCTACTGTCACATGCCTGGCTGTAAGATCATGATTCATGCCGACTCTGTCCTTGATAGGACCCATATAGCTGTGGCATGGCATACACACTTCATACAATCAGGGTTACAGCCTAGTCGGAAGGTCTCTATCAAGTTTGGTGTGAGTCCCAAGGTTCCTAGTCGAAAATGAAATAAGGTTTTATACTCGACTTTAAGCCCGCTTCGGCTTCGCCTGCCACGAAGATCCCATTCTCCCATTCTCTGTTGGCTTATGGAATGCCTTCCGGCTCAATGTAGCACCAAACCAGGACTTGCAGAGCTTCAAACGGGATTTATTGCTATCTTGGCACCAATCCGTCAGCGTTCTAATTAGATAACTGCTTAATGCCTTGATTAGCCTTGACAAACAATGCTGCGACATCTTCTGAAGACTCAAAACCCTACGTTGTGCCTCAATATTCCGAAAGCTCCCGGCACTTTCTTGTACCTATTTTTTTGTTCTCAAGAGTTATCTGTTTTTTTCCTATGAGATTGGAGATATGTAATGATAAACTGGCCTTTTCTTTTATTCTTTCCATTTAGCTGATGTGCTCTTGTTTTTGAGGTATGACCCCAACGCAAAGAGATATCATATTGTGGACATGTCTAATGCACCTATTTCCAACACCAAAATCCGTAGTATTTGGAACAACAAGTGTAAAATGTTCATATCAATACCGTGTGGTAACTCGCTATTTCAGGGTTTGCATTAACCTGGGGAATTGAGAAAATGCTTTTTGGCCCTAGAAATATTTGAACAATTGTTAATAAAACCTGATTATTGAAGTCAAATTTTTTTTTTTTTTTTGACGAATTGTTTCCATGAATTCACTGTTGAATTTCACATAAGACTGTTTACAGAATTGAACTGAGTTTTATTTCCAAAGTGTAAAACAAATCATATCGGAGGCATATAACCATGTTAATTTTTAAGATGTCATTTCTAGGGTAAATTGTCCATAGATTCTGATTTTTAATCGAAAACCCTGTATCATACACCATTTTGCTAACAAAATATGGCTTTGTTGCCAATTTTGTCCGAACATCTCACTTTTCGGGTGACACAAATTTTCACACTACCAACTTTGAATACTTTACAGAGTCTACAAGATACATATAATATGAACCCTTTATAAGGTTAATATATCAGTTTAAGGTACTCACTTATGGATTCAAGGATTTGTTTTATAAATTCACAAATTTTTTACAACCAGAACCAGTCAAATTTGACTGTCCCTTGACAAACACAGTCAATTTAAGCACTTTCGAACACAATTTAACTTTTCACCATCACATCTCTGGAAAGGACGGGTCACAAGTGATGATTTACCTGTCGTTATGCAGAATTTCATGAAGCTCAAATTGTTTACCCTAACTGGTTCATTTCAAGTATAGGAATAATTCCAAAAATCAAATGTTTCCCCTACCCTTGATTTTTCAGGGCGTGAAAAAATACCAACCGTCATTCCACTAAATTGGAATACTAGAAACTAAAAGCCGCTATAGGCGTGAAAATTTAATCGATTATACCCCCAGCAAGTCACCTACATAGTTATGGAATTAACTTTTTAACTTTTTCATTTGCGGAATCCAAATGTTACCTAAATTGGGCTTTCGAGAACCGGGAAAAAAAACGGGACGAGGGTGGGTGGTGAGATTGTTAGAAAAGTTAATCGATTATGCCCAAAACATATTCCCTACAATATATAACATTACATTTTTTGTCAAACGCAATATTGAGTAAATTTTTTTTTTCAAAGCAAGATGCATTTTCATCAGCAAAAATACGCATAGGTTTCTATGGGCTGGGCTGGGTATTGCGCATACCCAAATTCGATATCTTGGAACGCATCCAAACATTTTGCCTTTTTTACTTCAGATTTGGATTCTACACAAAATTTAACCAGAAATATGTTTTTGTTTCATGTTATAGGCCATCTTCACATTTTTGTACACTTTTGGCATAAAACCTAAGTCGAACATCTGAACCATGGTCATAATAGATTGTTATCCAACACAATCACAAGCCTTATTGGCACCGATTCAAATTTTGGAAAAAGTGTCCCCTTTACCATTCTACAGAAAATATTCTTTTCTTTAAATTTTGTGTCCTTGAACTAACAAATACCCTAAACGACCCTAAGGCTAAAAAAAAGAATTGTTACATGTAGAACTTCGAAGGGGAACTCTTGACCAATTTTTTACCATGTATGGACTAGGGTCAACCGAAATGACTTTTGTCTTCCGCTCCGATAACCGATTTACATTTTTAATATCGGCCTATATCTGATCCGAGTCGTTGTTGAGCATTTATATTGTATAAATATCAGTATCAAATACATTTAAAATTGGCTTTATCTTACCGATATTTGAGAGAAACCAAAAACGTAGCACACAGCGTCTTGATTTAACTCTGTTAATTAAAGATGTTTTGGTTTCTTTTAATCCAATCTTAGAATAGTATTTTTTTTTTTATAAATGTCAACAAGAAGAAAATATCCTAATTGCATACATACTCAATGTCCAAAAATGTGAGATGTTACTCTTTTCAGAATACCCGCCTAACCCCCCTACAGCTAAAAAAAGAAAAAGCCAAATAGCTGTTAAAAAATTACAGTACCATTACTTCTTGTAGAATTTTATATTTCTTGAATCACCCTCATATTTTCCCATGGTTAATGCAATAGGTAACTATAGGGTTGATCCACGGAAATTATAAAACTACAAAAGTCTATTGTACTGTAATTTTTTTTTAATCAGCTTTTGGCTTTTTTTTAAGCTGTATGGGGGTATTCTTAACAAATTAAATTTCCATTGAGTAATGTACTTGCAATTAGGATTTTTTCTTCTTGTTGCATTTATAAAAAATACCAATTCTCAGATTGGATTAAACAAACCAAACATAAATCAGCATAAAGAGACTGCTGCTGACATTTTGGTTTCTCTCAAATATTGGTAAGAAAGCCTCTTTTTTGCCGATCCGATATTTTAATAACCGATATGGGAATATCGGCCCGATACGATATCCGATACGATTATCGGTTGAAACTTAGTAATGGACTATGTCCGTGATTTGTGTGGACCACCGAAGAATGTCAGCATGGTTACATAATTTCTTCTATGACAAAATGTCATCTCAATACAACAAATAATTAAGGTAGCCACATCACACAACTTTGACAAATAGTTTTCTTGGAATTGTTCATTGAATAGACACGCTTGTAACTAAAAAAGAGGGGTCATTCATGTCCTGTAGGACATGTATTTTGTGAAGTTAAAGCAAAAATGTGTTCCACAGAATTGGTCCCAATTTTGTGGCCGCAACGATCTAATGGTCCATACTGTATCAGACCAAAATATGCACCATGCAGGGCATTTTACAAAAATGCGCCAATAATTTATGAAATTTGACTTACATTACATGATAATATAAGTATCACAGATGAAGACCACTTTTAAAATCTCTGTCTCACCTATTTGGGGGCTTAAGTTTTCAAATTTTCATTAATTCCTATTGATACACAGTTAAGACGCTCCTTTGGGTCACCACTTTGTCGAAGTGTGCCTCGTGTACCATTAAAAGTCTGGCATGGCTAATTAAGGAGTAGAAAAAATCTTTTGAAATTTGATTAAAAGAACCTCGGAAAGATAATAAGAATCAAAAAAATCCATGCAATACATAATGTGGTTTCCGACCCTAGAAAGTGTTGGTAATTTAGTGTTAAATACTTGAACCAGTTTTTTGATAATTAACATGGTTGTTTTATTTGTTTTCCAGGTGTAATTTTACAAGGTGAATGTTCTGATCGTCTGTGGGACCCCTGATTTCCCTACCCCTAAGTAGTTCGATTTTAATATCAGATAAGGCCGTATTTTCTCATTGTCGTCTTGAAATTTGAGAGCCCGTCAATCCATTTCATTCCCAAGATATAAAAAAAAAAAAACCATTTTAACTGTTTAACCATCCATTATAACAGTATTGAATAGTGCTTTGCCAAGAGCATTATTGCTTCTAATAACCAAATGGCAAGTTTGTTCCCACGGTAACTTCATGGGCGCATGTACAAGTGCCATGCTCTCATATCACGTAGAGAACACAAAGACTAAATTGGAACAAGAACCTTTAAACTATTTTTGAAGCTGTGTAAAGTTTTTTTGCAATTAAAGTTATGCAAAGCACAAAAAGGGCACTTCCATCCACCAAAACAAAACTTCAAGTCCAAACTATATGTTGTTAATGATTTTACCTTTTCCCAGGTATTTTGTTTTCACAGCCAAGCTTATCCCACTAATGTGTGAGAGGGCTGGAATACCCACCCAACACAGGCTAGCTATATTGAGTAAGTTAAGTCCACTCGCAACCTAATGCCTTATTCCATGGCCTCATGGTATCATGTAATTGATACAGCGGGGGGGGTTTTAATGAAACGTGATTGCACAATGCACAAATCATTCTTCCCCTCACATCATTGAAACCGTAGTCGATATAAAATAGGCAAATGCTTTTTCAAGATCCATAGGATCGGTAACCCCCAATGTAGTAGACTGATGTATTCCTGAAGCCTCAATGGCTGCAGGCATATGCATGGGTGCGAGACTTCGGAAATTTCGTTCTAAAAAATCATCTTCTTTTTTTTCACCTTCTGGTCTTGAATGTTATTTCCATAAAAGCTACCCACATTTTTTTTTTTGCTGGTGGTCTACCCCCTAACCTCGTGTCAGCCTTTTGTTTGGACGATTCCCGCATAAATAAATATTTAGTGTCCTTGCTCAAGTGTTTGGCCACTGGGCCAATGGCCAGATCGATTTTCAGTAAATTTCCAGGGGGGTCATACGACTGGCTCGATTTGGGCATTGGGGATTTTCCAAACGGTCATTAGGGAATTCTTACTGTATTTTGCTACCGAGACCTCAGTCCCCACAACATTGCAAATCAACTTTTAAGCTTCGTCTATATCTTAACTACGGAAAAAAATATTGCCTTCAAAATCTGTTGGGGTTAGTGGAATACCCCCTGCAAAATCGTGGAATTTCCCAATACCAGGGCATTTAATTTTAAACATATTCGTGACCAGGCCTAGCCCTTAGTCAAGTCTTTGTTTGCCCGTTCGATATGCGTACGAGCGCCCTCCTACCCATTAAGTTTTTGAATAAGCCTAGCACTCGGTTACGCCGGAGTAATGCTGTTCTGTTGCTGTTAGGGTTGGCATGTTTCCTCCCCCCCTGAAAATTTTCTGATGTGGTCCACTACATCACTGCATATGTGTCACATAGCTGTATTAAATAAGTCAGTGAGGTCACTTTATACTTCCCCACAATATGGAGTACAAGCAGATAATAACAAGATTTGGCAAGATTTGGAAACTACCTTACCATGTGCGTCAACACCAGTTTGTTTGAAGATTAAGTGTAAAGATATAAAATAAAAAATAACTGGCATAAAAGTGGTCCTGCCTGCTTGATTAGGTTTTAGTGGATTGAAACCGCTCATTCACATTTTTTCCAATTGTGAATGTGTATTTTTCTTTTCTTTGTTCCACATGAGTCAACCAAACATGACAGAGAAATCCAGGTATCAGTCCTTACAAACTAGACAAAGCCCTGGATGAGTTAATGGAAGTGGCTATATTTTTTTATTCCCAGGTTAAAGATGAAGTAAGACCAGATCAGCATTCCACGATACAAGCCCTGGTGAGTAATGGATGGCGATATTTTTAGTATTCCAAAGTAAGTTGAGTAAGACCAGATCAGTCATTACAACTAGACAAAGCCCTAGATGAGTTAATGGATTGCGATTTATCGTTAGTATTCCAAATGGAAATTGAGTAGACAATCATTCATACAACAATAGACAAAGCCTGGGTGAGTTAATGGAGGGCGGATATTTGAGTAATGCAGGTAAGGTTGAGTAACGACCAATCAGTCATTACCACTAGACAAAGCCCTGGGTGAGTTAAACCTGGATTGGCGATAATTTTAGGATCCAAAGGTAAATTGAGTAAGACAGTCATTACAACTAGACAAAGCCCTAGATGGAGTTAATGGATGGCGATTTACCTTAGTATTCCAAAGGTAAGATTGAGTAAGACCAGATCAGTCATTAACAACTAGACCAAAGCCCTGGGTGAGTTTAATGGATGGCGATATTTTAGTATTCCAAAGGTAAGGTTGAGTATAAGACCAGATCAGTCATTACAACTAGACAAGCCCGGTGAGTAATGGATGGCGATATTTAGTTATTCCAAAGGAAAGGGTAAAGATGAGTAAGAACAGATCAGTCATTACAACTAGACAAGCCTGGATGAGTTAATGGATTGGCGATAGTTTCGTATTCCAAAGGTAAGATTGAGTAAGAACCAGATCAGTCATTACAAACTAGAAAGCCCTGGATGGTAATGGATGGCGATATTTTAGATTTCAAAGGTAAGATGAGTAAGACAAGATCAGTCATTACAACTGACAAAGCCCTGGATGGGTTAATGGATGGACGATATTTAGTATTCCAAAGGTAGATGAGTAAGACAAGATCAGTCATACAACAGACAAAGCCCCTGATGATTTTAAAGACACTATCAGTAAATTGCTAAATCAGAAATCGACAAAAAAATCATCAAAAATCAGATTTTTGCATTGATGTAACAAGTACAGGTATCTAAAACATTACCCTGCAAATGATAAGAACATAAGTTCAAACCTAATAAGGACAGAGAAGCGGAGATTAGATTTTGAGTCAGTTACTGTCCGAAGCGACACTTACTACAAACACGTAATTGAATGGAGAATCGTATCTGGAACACTGCCGTTTTCTTCCTTTTCTGTCGATTTACGCTGGAAAAGGAACTTATGAGAATTATAACAGACTATCCTTCACTTAAAGCTATTCCTGCAAATTTCAAATATTTTTCAAAAAAAAAATGACACTGATAGTGTCTTTAATGGATGGCGATTTATTAGTATTCCAAGGGTAAGTAGTAAGACCAGATCAGTCATTACAACTAGGACAAGCCCTGGATGAGTTAATGGATGGCGATTATTTTGTATTCCAAAGGTAAGATTGAGTAAGACAGTTATTACAAAACTAAAAACTGAAGTTAAACCATTCCTGTACACTCAAGTGCACACCAGGGTTGACTGCACCATCACAGGGCGAAGACTTTAAACCAATCACTCATTGGTTTTGGTTATATAAAGCTGGGTGACCCAGTAGTTAGTCTCTTCTGCCCTACGTTACCTATATTTGATACAGGGAAAAAAACGCTCCACTTATGTGTCCCCGCCGAACGAGTTCGCAACGGGGGAACTATGAAATGAGCAGCAGTCAGTTGTCCGTGATAAAAATGTTAACCCATGTTGTATACCATTTACTGGAGTTCCGTAAGGCCGACAGTTATGTAACTTGGTGGAAAGAGGGGTTGATTGAATTCTCAACTGATAGTTTTTGGGCGTAAAAATGCTAATAAGTATCTTAATTTGCATTAATTTACAAATTTTCATATTAAAGCTTGTGTACAAGTTTGCTGGGGTTCCGTACGCCGTATAATGATGTAACTTGGTGGAAGGAAGCAGGCTGAAGAGGTTCTCGACCTGATTAGATTTTGGGCAGTTTTATTTCGGGCAAATGGAGTGATGACAAATGAGCCTATTCAAATATATACAATATACAAAAATCAGCGTAAGTTGATATTTTTGAAACGGTACATCGGATACTCAAAATTTCCTTCGCTGCCTGAAAGCCTATCACGGTTGACCTCTTTTGCAAGTTGAAAGTATGTGAATATGCGGATTAGGTATGCATAATGAGCTAATTGAAATATGCGTATTGCTGTATCTCTGAAAAGGGTACGTCGGATAGGCAAAATTCTTCGTTACATTAGACTCCTATGTCTAGGGGAGGAGGTGCGGGTGATGCGGGGGGTGTTGGGAGGGGGGAGAGGAGGTGGACGGGTTGTTGGGAGGGACGGGGTGTGTGGGAGGGGTGGGGGGGTGTTGTTGAGGGTTGTGGGGGAGGGGGTGGGTGTTGCAGTGGTGTTGGGAACCTGGGGGGTGGGGTGTGCAGGGTGTGGTTTGCAGGGTGTTTGGAGTTGTGGGAGAGGGGGTGGGTGTGGTGTGGTGTAGGCCGTTGGGGAGGGGGTGTGGTGTTGCAGGGTGTTGGGGAGGGGTTGGCGTGTTGCGGGGTGTTGGGGAAGGGGATTCATGTTACGGAGGATTGGGGGGAAAAGGGGATTCGTGTTAGGGGAAATGGGGGTGGGGGTGTGGGGGTGGCGGGAGGGTGGCGGGTGTTGGGTGGTAAGAGAGGGAGAGGTGCTTGCGGGGTGTTGGGGAGGGGGGGGTATGTTGCGTGTAGTGGAGTGAGGAGTGGTTGGGCGAGGGGGATGGAGGTCGGGCGATAGGGGGGTGGGGGGTGGGGAGGAGTGTGGGGAGGGGCGGGTGGTGGGGAGGGGGGTGGGTTGTGGGGAGGGGGGGCGGTGGTTGGTGGGGAGGGGGCGGGGTGTTGGGGTAGGGGGGGTAGAGGGGGTATAGGTGTGTTGGGGCAGGGGGTATGAGGGGGTTAGTGGCATTGAATTGTATGTAATGATCGCGACATCGGCGGGGACATTATTTTACGCATCGCGTAAAACGAGTTCGCCTTGTTTGTCTTGCCCCTGGCTTGCTCAGAGCTAAGACTAAGAATAGGTTCCACCACCTAAATGCTTGTGTCCCATTCTTCTGGACAAAAGGGGCGAGATTTAAACGTCCATTTTCTACCTCAATGAAACATCTCAGACCTTAAAGCTAACACATCTGCTGAAGATCCTAATCTCCTTTACCAATCAATCATGAAAATTAGGGTTAGTTATCCCCAAAATTTCGGCTACTGGAACGTGAAGAAGACTAGCATGCACAGTGGACACTGGAGGGCAGAGCACTTTTTCAGTCAGGTGTTTCCGGTAAGAATTAGTTTTTTTAAAATGGTTGTCGGATCAAAATACATATCAATGACAACCTTTATTATTATTCATACAGATTTATACTTAATATTGATAGCAACCCATGACTTTGCCAAACCAGGTTTCTCGCCAATTCTCTCAGTTTTTTAGGGTATACTTAGGAGAGGTCACCAAAAAAAAAAACCACCTTGTTGCAGTGGGGCTGGACTTACCTGTTTCGCATGTTATTACTGGTGTGAATCCAGAAAATCACTATTTCTGTATTGTATGAATGTATGGTTATTGTACATCTGGTTCATCTTGGTTAAAGTTGGTAATTCTCGCCTTGCCCAAATGCTGGACCAATTGCAGCCAAACTTTGATCAGAAGAACCACTGCCCAAGGCCCATATGTGGGCTACTCCAATGGGGTGAGAGTCCTATGGTTTCAAGCGGCCCTGTCAATTTTTTTTCTGCACAAATATCAAATGCTATGATCCCAAACTTGTCAGTATAAGCACTGACCCAAGGCCAATATAAGGTGTACACAGGTTGTGGGGGTGGATTAAAGGAGCCTTTTATCATTTTGTGAACCGGTTACATGTGCAAATGTTACATTTCTGCATCTGCAGATAAGATTTTAGGCTGGAAGACCACGCATACTGTTCAAAGGGCCATTGTTATGCACATTTTTTCTTCAAATATTAACCTTGAGCATTATTCCCACCTATCTACCAGCAAATAAGCACTATTTTGATTGGTACTTGGAAGTATAGCAATTAAGGTCAGTGTGAACCTTGAGTTCCGAGTATCTATTTGGTTGTAACTTTGCAAATATTGATTATTGTATACAAAGATACATTGCTAGAAAGAAAAATTTGAACGATGAACCGATGATGGGCATAGTTAATGTAAATCTTTCAGTATTTTGAGAAAAAAATACTAAAAAACACGATTTGCCCCCAAAATTTTTAAAAAAAAAAAAAAAAAAAAAAAAAAAAAAAAAAATTTCTTATGTTATATTTTAGAAACAAGACAAATTGTCTGGGACGGTTTTTCATTTTTTAAAAATAGAGTTACTTTTCGAAATATAGGAAAAAGGCAAAAAAAAAGGGATTTTTACCTTATTTTCCCAAATTTGCGTATATTATTGGAGAAAATCTTTAGTTAGAAATCGAAAAAATAAATGAAAAATTGAGAAACCGTCCCTAGAGAAGACGATTTGCTATCGTGGAAAGTTAAACCTACATTTTACTTAGGATTTTTGGAGTTATACTTGTCTGAAAATTTGCCAATTTGCGACGAAAAATTAACATTGAGAAATCTGGGTTTTAGTAAAAAAGGGGCTTTTCAAAGCCCCATTTCAAGTTGTCTCTTTCTCAATAACTTTATCTTTGTGAACTTCAAAATTTGGACTATGTTGTGGCAAAGTGAGGGAAATACATCTTTAGGCACTATTGAATCAAACACCTTTGTCTCTAAACTCCGGAAATCAGAAGATATGCAATTTTCATCTGGTCTATCTAAAATTAGCCGCTTTGTTTACATTTTCACATATTATTTTTTGTTTTTCCAGATGCGTTAGCGCAACAAAAGTACATTAAAACACGCCCACGCTTCATTACGCAGTACAAACTTACCGCGCGACGCGATGCTGCGCCATGCGACTGACGGGTAAAAGTGTGCTTAATTCCCGCCGTTAAGACCATGCGGTTTTTGTGACTTTAAATGGTCAAATGTTGTTTTAAATCGGCAAAAAAATAACAGTCAGGATGTCTTGCAGGGATAACCTTGTTGTAACGAGAGTAGAACACAGGTTTGATTTTAAATGGTGCAAAATCAGAAATTCGTGTGAAAACCCAAACAAAAAAAAAAAAAAGCACTAGGGTTGACACGACCCTTAATAAGCCAAAAGCAGAGATACTGTAAGAAGGTGGTATGGTTTGCACAGAGATATAGAAAGGCATTGTTTTATGGTTGCCAGAGGGCTTATCCTCATGTGGTTTGTAAGAGCCAATCAAACAGCTGGTTCATAGTGGTAGTGCCCAGGGGGTTAAACCCACGGGAGCAATTTCCTTGTTATTTGGGAATTGCGATTATTCTCACACTGTCGGTAGAGAGCGGAGAGAGCATGAATGGGTTCATTTAAAAGTGGCCCAAACCATTGGTTTTGATTCCAAATATTTTGGAGAAAACCACCATCAGCTGAAATGTGATTGGTAGATCTTTACAGCTTCTGACTTTGGTTGTGTCCTACAACTTGGTTTTGCCAGTAATAGAATTCATAAAAATCTGGAAGTTTTAGGACTGAGAGGGTGTGTCCTTTTAAAGGTGCAAGAAGAAATTTGACAGAAAGGTGTCCTTAAAAAATGTAAACTTCTGATTTTTGCCCTGGGTGGTTTTAAGCTTTCTATTCAAAATATCCTCATCTGAAAGGATAACACTTAAGTGCAAAGGGGGGGGTTCCATAGTCCACATTTGATTTTTTGTGATTTTCCCGGGTTACGCAATCAAATTTTTTCAAGGAGTTTGGCTAATTGTCTGAATGATGAATACGCTTCTCCTGATACAAAAAAAATTTATTGTAAATCCGCCCACGGATTCATTAGAATAATAGGTTTGGGTCCCTCGGAACCCCCACCCCCTTGGGCATAACGGAAGTGAAAAAATCAAGATATTTACTAATTAAAAATTAAATGTAATTAAATCTTGTGGATTATTTGCTTAGCTACGACCTTAGGAGGTAATTAATTAATAATTAATATATTAATCAAATAACCTTTATATGCTGAATAGATTCAAATATGAATTTTGTCATGCCGTTTGCTCTAACTGTGTTAAAGTCTGGGGAAAAATTAGCGATTTGAAGTTTCTGAGAAGAAAAATACAGATGGTATAAATTGGCTATATTGCAATGATTATTTTAATTGGTTATTATAGAGTATATAATGAATATTTTGGTTCAAACTATATTGGAGTTGCTCTTGAAGGATTGGAAATGTGCAAACCACTCTCTTTCGAAGAGTGACAATTTCAAGACCAGAGGTCAATAGCGTCAACGGTCGGATCTCATTTTTATTGTGGGTATGTGGTTCTTCGGGACCCCATTTATTGGTGTTAGTGTCATGATCAAACTCCACGGGAAAGGGTTAGATGGGTTGGGGGCCCTAGGAACCCCCCCCCCCTTGGGAACTAAGGAAGTTTTTTAGCTTGGCACTTAGTGTTTTAAGCTGAGAATTTTACTTGGTACAAAAATTAATTCTAATTTCCTATTGAGCAAATAGAAATTCAAACCTGTTGTGTATTCTGAAGAATTGCAGAAGCCATATAGGGATTACTCCGGTCGGAGTCGGGTTGGTTTTTTTATAATGGTGTGTCTGTGGTCAAAATGTAACCGTAATTATGGCATGCCGTATGATTTCCATAAGGGCACAATGATGTAACTGGGGAAAGGAGGGGGTGGGGGGGTGGGGGTGAAATGTTGGTGAAACTTGGGGTGTTGATGTTGTGGACTTGGGTGCCTGTGGACGGTCAGAATGTTAAAATTTTCTTAATATATTGCCGCCGTATTGAAGTCGTAAGGGTCCGATGAGTAACTTGGTGGACGGAGGGGGCGGGGTGGGGTGACCTGTAGGTGACCTCGTGTTGAAACTGGGTATGGACCTCCGTCGTGACCTTTGGCCGGTCAACATGTTACACCCTTAATATATTGCACACCGTATGAGTTCCGTTAAGGCTTTATATATGATGGTTAACTGGTGTAAAGGAGGGGGCGGGGTGCGGTGACATGTTGGGACCTTCATGTGACCTTGGTGACCTCATGTGACCTTTGGCCCCACTTCACAAACCGCGACGCAGACGACATCACAGTCCAGGGAACCGCGTTTTTTATTGAAATATAAGCATATAAAAATCACCTTGTTGTCGTTAATTTCTGTTATTAGACATTTTCTGTAGCCAAATAAAAGGGAAGAACTCTATTGAGTGTCTAATCTCATGAAACCACAATTATGACAGAAAAATACAGATGGCATGTTGAATCGCTGCATTTTAAGATGGTACGAAAACAAAAAAGCGACAAATACGGTAGAGCTCACCCCAAAGTAGGAAAACATTAATATTGGACACCTCTCCTGTAGTTGTCTTGTTTAATATGTTGTCTCTTTCAGGGATGATCCTGACAACTCTCATTTTGATCTGCCTACTGCCAAGGATTATTTCCGCGACCTGTTACTCAGAGTAGAAGTGCGTTTTGGATAAGTCCAACCCCGCGACCCTGGATTCGTTCTTACACTCTCACAGAAAATGAACTATTAGTTTGTAAGTGAGTCAAACGGGAAGCAAGTTAGTCCTAAAAATAGATGTTAAGGGAGCACAGTACAAAATACTACGACGCGGAAAAGGTACATACGCTATTTAGAAGTTCCTATAAAACCTTAGAATTTGAGCGTAATTGTTGTAGTTTTGTGGCGAGTATTTGTCCTAGGAGATTTTGCATTTGGTGTCATTCATGTGCGTATCCGTCATTATTTAACTTTTATTTAAAATGGATATGGAAGAAAGCGTCTTGGCGGTATGATTTACGGCGACATAAGTGAACCCCCGTGAAACACCGATTCTGCGCGGGCTAGGAGACGAAAAAATGGTTGTATGTAATTTTCAAATCTAATTGGCCAAAAAAAAACGACATTGTCGATCTAGGTTCAAAGAAGATATTCTAAAGAACATGAAGCATGCATTTCCAAAATTCTCTCCTGCAAATTTCATTGCCTTCTAGCTAGGCAGGGAAAAGATATTATGACAGATACAAGCGAGCGCATAAAGCATGTGTTTTTCAATAGGCAGGATCATTTGTACTGTGCACCCTTAACCAACTGAAATATAAAAGTATGGACAGGAGGGACAATCAGCAGACGCCTATGTATAAGGATGCCAATTCCCACATCAGGAGAGGGAGAAAAACAGAAACTGCAGCTCCCAGAAAACTTTTGAAAATTTTGAGATTTAATGTCATCTTGAGATCAAATGAGGACCATTGTCAAATTTCAGTCAGGTAACAACTGATAAAGTGTTCTCTTTACGAAAAGTCAGACGCAATATTAACACAAATGTGTAACAATAATCTCGGTGGGGGTAGGGGGCCTGAGAGGAGTCTAGACACTTCAGGTCAAAAGGTTAGTTATGGTCAACAGAGGTCATGTCCATGTGTTTACCTAAGACAGGTCATACCATGTCAGGTAAAATATCAATGAAGGGTAACGGTCATTTCAGATAGTAGAACCAGGGAATCAAATTGGTCAATACCACAATTTTCACATTTACAAGTTTAACATAAAGCCTACATTTGAAATTATTGTTTCTTGTGTTTTATATTGAGGCCATACCAAACATTGCCTAAACTAGGTTAAAGATAACTGTTAGAACAAATCTATTTAGATGAAAATTAAAGGTGTGTGTCATGCCTTGCAACTAAAAATGACTAGGCATGAGTTACCATATTTAGTATTTGTGGGATTAAATCAAAACACTGAAAAAGATAAAAACAGTAAAAAATTATAATAATTGTTTGAACTAAGCGTACGCAGAGATCTAGTAACGCTTGTGCGACCTGTGACACGGGCGTATCGAGTGGCCATTTTAATGGTTGTGTTTACGCGCTGTAACCGCAGTTCGACCTTCACGCACACACGTGCAGCAGATTGTTCGAATCAGTCAAAAAATTTACTCAGACTATAGCTGTTTCATTTAAACGTTTATGCCGTTTTTCTAATTACCTATGCTGCCCATTATTGAAACATACCGCATTCTGATTGGTCAGGTATGGGTGCGGCAATGCATTTGCCTTATAGTCAAGATATTTTAGGGAACAGAATAGAATAAAAAACGGTTTACAGTTTCATCTATGGGTCATTATGTATCCTTTGTGGAAAGCTTCTTAAAAATAATGGGCTCACTGCCACCTTTTCTGTTTATTTAGTTTTTTCTGAACTCGGACACATTATTCACACATAAATGATGACTGCACACCCTTTATTGAATCATAGCAACGTTGCTGATCCACTCCCGGGGGGACACTGACATGGAAAGAAGTACGGGTATGTGAAGGGCCCTTAGACCCCCTTTTCATGTCTCTCCAGCAGTTCCCAAGACACCCATTAGAAGCATAATTCAGTTCTTAGGTCCCCTGTCAGAAAATTTTGGCTTCAGATGCTGAATTTTAGCAAATTTAAGGCTCCCAAGCCTGCAAATTTTTCAAAATTTCAGTTCCCAAGGGGGGGGGGCCCTACATTTCGGGAGACCAAATAAGGATTACAAGCCCCAGTTCGGAAATCTGGGCCGCACATCCCTACTACAAAAGTTGAGTGCTACTGGTATCCGGTAACCAGTACCACCTGTCCCAGGGCTGTGTTGTCGGCGGCTAAACCGGCATCCCCATTGAGGTTTAGGAAATCTGAGATGGTGAGGGAGGGTTAGCTGGTTACCCTTGGTAGAATGATGAAAAAGGAGGATCTACTAACAGGGCGTCAAGCTAAGGTGCCCATCAGCACAAGGCTGCCTTGCATGGTGGGCGTGGGTTGCCCAAAGGATAGGCCCATGATGAATGAAAACGCCTGTTGGTAGATTGGCATCAGGAAGGGCATCCCGGTCAATTATCTTGTTGCTCCAATAAATCCTCCAAAAGCAGTATTGCTGAGTTGTGAGGTCAATCCGCCCACCCCGTTAGCGGGGACAAAACCGGAATTTTTAAAACTTTGTTAACTAACTAATTGACCTTGATCCCAAGTTACCAATAGAATATTCTCTTTTTTCCCTGACAGGTGCCAAAAGCTTGTACGCTGACGTTACCTAGAAAAAGATGCCAAGTTACTACAATTCTTCAAAAGAGGCAAGGGTAAGTTACAGGAGTACCTAGAAAAACAGATCCAATGTTAATACAATTCTTCAAAAAGCCAAGGGTAAGGTAGACATGAAGTACATAGAAAAACAGATCCAATGTTTACTAACAATTCTTAAAAAGCCAAGGGTAAGTGACATGAGTACATAGAAAAATCCAATGTTATACAATTCTCAAAAGCCAAGGGTAAGTAGACCATGAGTACATAGAAACAGATCCAATGTTACAACATCTTCAACAAGCCAAGGTAAGTAGACATGAGTTACATAGAAACAGATCCTAATGTTACACCCAATTCTTCAAAAGCAAAGGGTAAGTAGGACATGAGTACATAGAAACAGACTCCCAGGTTACCTACAATTCTCAAAAAGCCAGGGTACGTAAGTAGAAAGGAGTACATAGAAACAGATCCAAGGTACTAAAATTCTTGTAAACGCCAAGGGAAAAGTAGACATGAGTACATAGAAACAGATCCAATGTATCCTTACAATTCTTCAAAAGCCAAGGGTAAGTAGACACTGAGAGTACATTAGAAACAGATCCACTGTTTACTTCCAATTCTTTAAAAGCCAAGGGGAAGGTTAGCAGAAAACTTGTCTTGAGAACGTTGTGTGCGTGCATGTATGCATTCATCTTATATTTATGCCAAATGAAGAAAACAACATTCTGCACCAAGTGTAGACACCCAAAACCTGAATGTTGACATGGCAGGAAAGTAGAAAAAGCAACAAAAAAAGGTGGGTGACCAAATCAACAGCCTCCCATAACAATTGGCATTTGGTATTGGAGAAAGTTCATATTTTTCTCATTCTCAAAATGACCCTCCATCTAAAGTGAAAGTTCATCAATGGAACCAAACTTGGTTAATGGATATTACATGCAAACCCTATGTTCTGAGGTCAAAGGTCACATGTCATGTCAAGGTCATATGACGGCTATTTTTCACAAAACTAAAATAGCTTGAATAGTGGAGAAACTTGCTGAATAATCCGTAGTGTAGTGAAGTCACTATTTATAGGAATGATGTTATCTGTGAGAAGTCCCATGAAATAGGTAGTACAATTACATGAGTATATGATTGCGTTACAGTCGCAATTTGATTATAGATATGATGTTGTAATGTTGTAATACTTAGTGATCTGTTAATTATACAGCTTCCTAGAGAAGGTATATAAACTGGGAATGAAAAAGGAAACAAGATTCTTTACTTTGAAAGTTTAAGCTTAAGGAGAAAAAAGAAAAAGAAACGTTCATTCTGGAATGGGAGCTTGCATTGACCAATATGGTAAAGGCATGAGCAGCGATCATGCGAGAGAATAAAAAAAATGGAAATGCATTTTTTTAGTTTATAAAGCAAAGATAAGTATGTACAATTCCATAAAACTACATTAATGTAGGAACAGAAACACCAAATAGTGAAAAAATGAAGTATTTGAGGAAAATTTGTCATACCCTCTCCCGCAAATAGACATAGAGCGATGACGTCTGAAAATCTACACCAAACAGCTGGTTGTGGTTTAGACCAGTACAGAATAAACAAAGATCAATAATATTTGTGTTTGAGGTCAAACTGTACAGGACATGGTGCACGATATTACGATAAATCCGGGATATTCACACAGAAAGGCTTTTTTGATCGCAAGTCGGAATTTTGATACGCACGTATAAAAATTACAGAATCAGATAAAAAGTGCTGCCTTGTCATGAATACGCGGATTTCAAGCCAACCACTTGCCGGTTATGTTAGCACATCCATGCCAGTCACAAAAAATACCAAAATATGAATTTTATGATTTTTTTCCATGTTTTGGATCAGCAAATTGCTGCTTATCCCTTTAATGTTTGTTAATAAATCTGCACTTGAGAATAATTTAACTTATCAAGTTTGTAATTACTTTGATTGTCAAGGATCCCAGGATACTCTTTACCGCTTGAGAATAGGAATTCATGACAACATGTCACTATCATTCAAATATGTTAAGGAGGAATATAATGTAGTATCAAACTTGATGTGCTTAGGCTGGCTATAATGTTTTTTGTTTGTGTCTTTAAATGTAGTCACAGAGATGGGCCTGGCCACCCCCTTAGGTGTACATATGAGGGCACATTAAGAGAACTTCTAGCAACACTGAAACCTAGGCAACCCAAGAAACTCTACTACCAAAGGGTAAGTCTCCAAACAAGAATCGAAGTTGTTAAGGATATTAAATGCTTGGCTTTGAAACCAATGCAAATGCATGGGCTGCAAGGAATAAATTTATTTTTTATTATTTGGACCAGTGTCTTGGATAACCCAAGAGTGAGTCTCTACCAAAAAGCTTATATTCAATGAGGTCCATAATGGATGGAGATGAGATGGGTTGATGCAACCAAGGTTTAACACCCAACTCTTTTTGAAACTGACTAATTTACATACAACAGGTGTTGCACTCTATGTACATGGCACCAATGGTTTTACGTCCCCTTCTAACAACAAGGTGCTATCAAGGTTTGCCCAATTCCAAACGAACCATGGTAGAAAGCAGCATCCTGATATTTCATCCATAGGTCTTTACTAATTAAATCCAGAATGGTTGAGAACCCAGTCATTGGTCCAAGCGGAAACAGGGACCTGGACCTTTTGCACCAGGAAGGCAAGCAATTTAACCACTATAGTACATTTATCTTCCATGAGTCGGTAATGTCAACACGGTATGGCAGGTATTTCTTGCGAGCATCTAAGTGCCATCTTTAAACGTGCATATGTGTGTGCCAGTGATTTCACTCAACATTCGCTTTAATGCTGCAGCCACAATATCGCACTGACATCGCTGAATATCGCTCTGACGTCCCTGACTCGAGGAAGATAAACACACTATAGACCACACTTTCCCACTTCAGAATACATGGATCCATAGATCCATAGTTAGCTAAATTTTTGACATAAGTTATTCAAAATTGATAACTGTTAACTAACACTTGTCATGGTGGGTTTCCATGAATTGTTGCATCTTCTGATTTTATGTATAACATTTCACTTGTTTCCATTTTGCAGTTGAGTATCAAGATCAATGAACTAGAAAACAAGAGACCGTTCAAGTGTGTCTGGGTCAGCCCCAAACTCAAAGAAGAGGTAAGGAGGGTAGATTTCAATCGCTTTACTTTGTGAAGTTGGAATAATTGTTTTCAAGAAGATAAATGAAATAAAAGGAGTCTTTATAAATGGGTATAAGACAAATCTGCCTTGCAGTTGAAAGCTTATTTTTCTGTATTTGATTGAAAGTCAGTTTTTTTCCTCCATATTTGATTAAAGAGACACAAGTGCACTTTAATAGTGCGCGCTCAAGATTTTTCAAAATTGATATCGTTGCATGATTGTAAAGCTTTTATATACATTAGCCCTCACCTGAAATGATTAAGACCAAATCAGCACCCTTATGGGTAAAAAGAACAATTTTATAATTAAATGACTCCGGCGTCATCTTTTCTGCAGATGGCGTAAATGGCATTTAATTCAAGAAAACACACACCGGAGTCGATTCCCACAGAATGCACCCAGTTTGACTGGTCTGTGACCTTTGTGGTTTTAATATCAATGATATTCATGTAATAGACACTTTTGTCGATTAAAGTTACGGCAAATTTAAAGTTAGCCTACAAATTACCTGGATGTCTTTAGCATCTTATTAATGTCCCTATCTGTTTTGGGTATGTTATTTTTATGTGTAAGTTATTCTCTATTCTTGCGATGGCCTAGACTATCATTGGCAAGCAAATTGAAATTTCATAATGAAAATGTGCTAGTGCCACTTAAGGGAATAAAGTGTGTATGGAAACTAGTATGAACAAGTGATTAAAAAGCCAGGTTCTTGTTATACGTAGGTAGCTACTGTCATAGTGGTTTCAATTTTAGATTGAAAATAATACTGAAAATGCTAGTATTTCAAAGTCTAAACTATGTTTGAATTGAGTAATCACATAAACAGGTAATTGTTATCCTATTCTGTTATCTTGCATTATTATATTTTAGGAACTTGTCCTCTATCCCAACAAGACGGACACAGTAAGGGACTTACTACGTGAGGCCCACAAATATGTGCAGATGGCTGATAATGGCACTGGAAAACTTAGGTAAGTCATGTTGTGGCATTGTGTGTGAGTGTGAGTGAGTAAAGGGACTTACTAT
>JAMKCH010071063.1:0-17111 GCA_023653785.1 Ophioderma brevispina
GTACGCACCGGGTGCTTGTTAGAATCATGGCACATATAATCTTGGGCGACACAATTTTGCTGGGACAGTTTAACTATCCGCAAAGTCTTTTGGGTCTAGACCCGGCCGATTGTTAATTTATAAACTCGTAGACTTGGAGAAACACTGGCAGTTAACTGCAGCTTGATGGTATAATATTTGTCCATAAACAGGTACTCAGTGCATGAAGGTGAATTCCTGGTACAGAATAAGTTATAGTCCTACTGTATTTCAATGTTAACCTTTGTTTTCCAAAGGCCAACCAATTTTGTGCAAGCTCTGACGATTTCTGAACGACTTTCCCAGAATTTATATAAGATAACATACCATTTTAATAATCCATGTTATCAAATTTCTCCACCTCTGTTTGAGAGGTCTACACTCGATGAATCTCTTGTCAACTGCAAAGAAGAACGACTTTGCGCAGAATTTGTCCATAGCAAATTTCCCATGATTCAACAAAACTGCGGAACCAACGAAACATTTCGCATCTTTTTCAGTTCGCTGAAACATGTTTAAAGGAAGTCCACTCCTATGCTCGAAGTGTTTTGACATAAGCAGATTACACAAAGTCGTTGTTCATCAACAGGTGCGCAATCTTGCTTCCTATAAGTAACTGTAGCATCGCGAGTTCGCATTAGCTGACTCTTGAAAGTGCATCGGCAATTACATTGCCTTGCCTTTAATATGTTTGATATCCAAGTTGTACCCTTGCATGGTTAAACTTCCACCGTAGCCGTCCTCTGATCTTTGTTTCTCATTTGTGGTAGAAAAGTGGTAGTGTTTGTGGTCAGTATACACAGATTTGGTGGTTAGGTTGAGCTCAAATACACCCTCAAATTGGTTTGTAAAAGGGCTAACAGCAACACTAAGCACTCTCCTTTTCATGGTGAGTAATTAGCTGATGCACTTTTGAACTTTTCGGAAAAGTAGCAAATTGGAGCTCCACCTTGTCTGTTCACCCACCTTCCTTGTGCGAGCACTGCCCACATACCCATCACTAGCATCTACCATCAAACTTGAACTGAATCTGAAAATCAGGTGCTGTCAGACCTGGTGCGCTCATAAGAATGGCCTTAATTTTGTCACAGGCTTCTTGGCATTCATGCAGACAAACAATTTGGTATTCTTCTTGAACAGGCTTGTACATTTGTATGTGACCAATACCAGAAAATTTATGACAGTATTGTCCTATAATATCTGCCATACCCGAAATCTCATCAGTTTTCTTTCCTGTTGGTAGATGATGGAAACTTGTCTATTTCCTCTAACTTTGGCTTGGATTGGGCTTAACCATGCCCTTGTCCTAATCAATGTGGCCTAAATAAGACACTGTGGCAGCAACAAAAATCACTCTTGCTAAATTGACAGTTAAATTGGCTTTGGACAATTGTTTCAAAAACAATTGTGCATTTTGTTTTAAAAATTTTTAAATGCCCCCCAAAAAAACAAGCAAATCATTTAATAATATCCTTCACAACCATCGACCTCAGCAATTACCTTATTTACCAATCTTTGGAACGTAGCGTGAGCATTTTTCAAGCCAAAGGGCATCACCTTGTACTGGTCCAATCCATCTGGTGTCCACAAACGCCGAAATTTCTTTTGCTCTTTTTGTCAGGAACCTTCCAGTAATCCCCAGACCTGTGAACTCCTAATTTAGCACGTACCAATCCCCTGGCATGCTGTTTATAGCGGCCCCACTCAGTATGGGGATGCTGGTATGATAATAACTTAGGTAAACTAGTGAAAGTCCTACTGATTCTTGTGATTGTAACACATATGAGAGTTGAATATCCAAAAAATAGGTGAATTATCGTCATCTCTTGAAAAACAGGAAAAAAGAAAAGAGAAAACAAAACTTATCAGATAAACATAGTTCTATCTTGGAATGTAGATTTTTATCTTCTTTATAGCGTCATTGACAATGTAAATGTACAATTTGGACCACTTCTTATCGGTTTTCTCACCATTGAGGAAGTCGGACCGAGGCTTACCCAGACGGGTGAGTTTCCTCTCAACATTATTAAGACTCCCGGTAAATCGGCCTTTAATAATCTAAACTTGTTTAACAAATTTGGCCATGTCCCATCTTAGCAATACAATCATCATTCTTGTATTGGATACGAATCTGTCCTTGGATTTTAGATTTTGTAGCCATAAATCTTGGCACAAGACTCGGTATACCCATCAGTTTTTGGTACCGTTACACACGGTGACGACCATCGATGTGCCTGGGTTCAAATTAATTGTTCTGTAACTAATTATAGTCCCACTTCTCTTTGAAATTACTCCTGGCTTTTTCAGCAGGGTTCATCCTATATGGGTGTTGTTTAATAGGAATTGCATCACCCATATCAATGTTATGATGCACCACATTTGTTTTGGTTAGAATATCTAAACAAATGCCCAACTTAAACACTTGTCAATCAAATTTGTAATTTTCACATTTTTTTTTTTTTTTTTTTTTTTAATTTTTCTATTTTTGTTTCCAAATTGTGAGGAACATCAGAATTTGTAAGTTTAGGTTGAAACCAGTATAGGCATTTCCATCACCTGTTTTTTGGGGTTTCTGAATTAGACAGGTTTAGCGATTCCTCTTTTATCACATCACCATCTTTGTCTGTAAATTGTCATGTGGCAACTGATTTGGAAGTGCGTGTTTCAACCCTATACAAACAAACTTTTTTCAGCATTATTTATGTGACCAATTGTCTTTTTGTTTTCGGGAGTTCCGAGAATTTCCAGGTTAGAGACTCCTATGGGTGGAAGTTAAGGGTATATTTTTAAGAAACTCCTGTTGGTTCAAAAAACAAAATTTACAATGATATTGGACTGAAGATGATTGCCACCCCCCCAAGATGTAACTCCCAAAAACCTAATGAGTTTAATACATAAATTAAATATGATCTGAATTAATTCACAATACACAAGGATTGTAATAATAAAAATACAAAAAATATTATATTTCGTACTATTAAAAAACAAATGAAACAACATATCTCGTGAATTATAATATAGATGTCAAAGTTCTTGTTGGGTACGCACCAGGGTCTTGTAGAATCATGTGCACAGATAAATCTTGGGCGGACACATTCTGAGGGGACAGTTAACTAGTCCAAAAGTCCTTTGGTCTAGACCGGCCGATTAATTTAGACAACTCGTAGACTGGGAAACACTGAAGGATAACTGCAGCTTGATGGGATAATATTTGTCCCTACAGGTACTCAGTGCATTAAAGGTGAATGTAACTGGTACAGATAAGTATAGTCCTACTGGGATGAATGTTAACCTTTGTTTTCCAAAGGCACCAAATTTTGTGAAGCTCTGACGATTCTGACGACTTCCAGAATAAGAAGTAACTATAACATGGGAGAAATAAAAGGGCTTAGGGGCAAAAGTTCGTAAAAATGGTTGACCCCCCGAGATCTACACTCGATGAAATCGCTTGTCAACTGGGAAGGAGAAATGACTTGCAGCAGAATTTGTCCATAGCAAATTTCCCATGATGCAACAAACATGGGAGACAAGAAGAAATTCGCAATCTTTCAGTTCGCTGAAACATGTTTAAGAAGTCAAATCCTATGTTCGAAGGGTTTTGACATAGCCATAGCAATTACACAAAGTCTAAATTGTTCATCAACAGGTGGGCAATCTTGCTTCCTATAGGTAAACATTGTAGCATGCGAGAGTGCGCATTTAGCTGACTCTTGAAAGGGCATCGGCCATTACATTGTCCTTGACTTTTAAGATGTTTGATGCCAAGTGTACCTTGCCATGGTTAAACTCAACCCGTAGCCGGCTCTGATTCGTGTTTTCATTTGTGGAGAAAAGTGAGTGGATTGTGGTTAGTATACCACAAGTATGGGGTGTTTAGGTGAGCTCAAATACACCTCAAAGGGTTGTAAGGCTAACAGCAAAGACTAAGCACGCTTTTCACTGGTTGAGTAATTATGCTGATGCTTATTGATTTTTCGGAAAGTAGCAAATTGGATGCTCAACCTTGTCTTCACCTTCTTGTGCGAGCACTGCACCACATCCCACATCACTAGCGTCTACCATCAACTTGAACTGAATCTGAAAATCAGGTGCTGTCAGAACTGTTGAGCTCATGGAATGGCCTTAATTTTGTCAAAGTTCTTGGATTCATCAGACCAAAACACAATCCCATGACAGGGGGCGTGGCGGAGGGAGAAGGCTTTGTAAAGGGGACGGTGGACTGCAAGACAAAAAAGAAAAATTTAGGACAGAGTATTCCTTATAATATCTTGCCATTACCCAGAATCTCATCAGTTCTTTTCTTTGGTACGGTGATGGTATTGTCGATGCCTTCTAATTTGGGCTTGGATGGACTAGCTTTTTTCTTACCTGCACGTGTCCCACCATGTGGCCTAAATAAGACCACTGGTGGCCCAAACAAAAATCACTCTTTGCTAAAGTGACAGTTAAATTGCTGTGGACAATTGTTCAAACAATTGGTGCATTTGTTTCATGTGGTATTCCCATGTCTCGGAGTCAATACCAAGAATGTAAGTGGAGAGAGCAGGAACAAAAGCGAAAGAAAGAAATGAAACGGATCTGGGAAAAAGAGGGGGAAAAGGGGGAGCCATCACTCCACCATCTCCCCGTTCAAAGCTATCATGGGAGAAGGGGTGCAAGAAAACACAGGGGTCTCTTTCCAATAAAATGTACTTAGGAATGTAAAAGCCAATCGGGTTGTCAACAAACGCACGACGGGAAAATTTTTGTCTTTTTGTCAGTGGAACTGCCAGTATCAGACCTGTGAAACTCCTATATTTAGCACGTACAAAGCCATGGCACTGCTGTTATAGCGCCCCCCGCAGTATGGGGAGATAGCATTGGGCCTTCCGAGGAGCACCAATGAAAGGACTGGCCACAACTTCCGATAGACCGAACCCCCTTGTGACTAATATATAGGAAGAATTCAAATAGGGCGGGGGATTGGAACAAAGGGGGAAACGGGTATAGCCAACAAAATAGTGATTTCGTCATCGTAAAACAGGAAAAAAAAGAAAACACGAAAACAAAAAACTTATCAGATAAACATAGCATACTATCTTGGGAGGTAGATTTTTATTTTCTTTTAATAGAGTCATGGAACATGTTAAATGTTACCAATTTGGACCCACTCTTATCGTGGTAGAGAAAACGGAGGAAAAGGAGGACAGGGAGGAAACAAATAGATCTTGGGCCGCGGTGAGTTCTCTCAATTATTATAGACTCCTGGTGATCCCTTTAATAAATCTAATTGTTAACAAATTTTGGCAGTCCAATCTTATCAATCAATAATCAATTCTTGGTATCGGATACAAATCTGTCTGGATTTTAGATTATTGTAGCCCTAAAATCTTGAGCACACGCGGTATGGACCCATTCAGGTTTTCCCCGGCTACCATTACACCCGGTGACGACCAATCGATGTGGCTGGGTTCAAATATTGTTCTGTAACATAATTATAGTCCACTGCTTTTGAAGATTTTTTGGCTTTTTCATCATGGTCATCCTCTATATGGTGTTGTTGATAGGAGTCGCATCACCCACAATCAATGTCATGATGCACCAGATTTGTTTTGGTTTAGAATATCTGTGAAAAAACAAATGACCAAAAACTGGTCAATCAAATGTAAGTTTCCGTTAGGTTTGTCCAGGCGACCTATTTTGTTCCAAATTGGTGAGAAATAAAGAGAAAATAAGGAACTTGTAAGTTTTAGGTTGACAACAGTAGGCATGTCATCAACACTGGCGGGGGGCGGAGGGGGTTGTTTCTTTTAGAAGTGGAAGCAGAAGTTCTCCTGGGTACTTCCATCTTTTATCAATCCACCATCTTTGTCTGCAAATTGTCATGGAAACTGATTTGGAAGTGATGGTTCACCATATCAACAAACTTTTTCAGACATTATTGAGTGACACATTGTCTTGGTTTCGCCTACCTGGGGTCGTTCCACAAACTGGATGTTGTAAGTTGTGTCGCAACAGCCTCAGCAACAAGCTAAGTTTTCTATTAGTTGCGACTTCCGTCTGTTCCCCAAAACACCTGCTGAGGATGGGTTTACAGATCGTGATGCACATCAAGAGGTAGAAATTCTTAAGACTATTTTCTCTGAACCTGTCGATGAAATGATGGGAGTCATTTGATGGTTTAGGTGGCAAGCGTGTGAGA
The DNA here is from genome assembly GCA_023653785.1 of Ophioderma brevispina. NCBI lineage: Eukaryota > Metazoa > Echinodermata > Ophiuroidea > Amphilepidida > Ophiodermatidae > Ophioderma > Ophioderma brevispina. The sequence continues at coordinate 6,200 of JAMKCH010071063.1, forward strand.
AAGTGCTTCGCTATGTCGTTTTTCGCGTAATAGAATGGATTAAAAGATTTAGTGACACTAAACAGGAGGGGCAATATTACTCGGACGACCAGGCCTATTATATAAAAAGGCCGTCAGTACACACTGGTGTTTGCACAAGCAAAGCTGACAATAATCAAACTTGCAAATTGTAAGGGTTTCAACCACGTGGTTAGTTTGCCTTTTTCCAATTCCAACTATTTTAGGCCAGTCTGGTATGTTTTTATGGGCATATTGCTTCGAAAACTCAATATGCAAATACGATTACGTCAATCTCCTCAGTATGGTTAAAGGTGAAGCTAGGAAAGGGGTGGGGGTCTAAAATTGGCGGTAAAAAACGCGATTTTAATAGGTAATTGTGAAAATAAATATCTTAAAATAATTCCATTTATGAAAGGAAAAAAATGTAAGAGTAAGGGTATCAGGTAGGGAACAGTAACCATACATTTACTATAGGTTCATTAGACAAAGTCTTTGCATTGTTTGGGGGAATTTCTCACATTGGGTCCACTTTATTTCGGGTTTCCTCATTTTTAATTTGAGTTCAAAGAAGACACCCCCTAACTGGGGTGGCCAAAAATAGATTGTACTTGTGGATTAGTTTCTTTGTGTCATATTCTGCATACTGCAGTGATCATTCTGCAATCTAAGTATTTTATGTTATTATTTAATATCCCTTTGCGTCTTCTCAGTAGTAGTGTAGGGTGGTGGTGAAAAAAAATTAGATATTGGTTTAATACTGGGAAAAAAAAAAATCCGATTGGAAGGCTGTGATCATCTTCCAAATTTCAAAAAATGGTTAATGCAGATATGAATTCTGATACATAATAATAATCACCAAGAATACGATATCTTTAACTGCAAAATCTTACTTTTTAAGACTATAAGTAAAAACAAAATTCAATTATTCTTATCAAGCTTGAAATCAGTATGCAAAAGTTAATTTGTTTGTGTCATTAAACATGACAAAAATGATCTGTTTAATGTTATAGTAGATTCAACAGCGTGTCACCAGAAGAAAAAGTTTGGGACAGCGTCTGATTAGTGGGAGAGGAGGCAGGGAAGAAAACATGTGGCCCGATTCACCTGTTTATGAACGAAAGCTAGATAAATTGGCCTTTCATGTCGACTTTATTTTCACCAGGCGTCGCGTGCAAAGACTTTTTGTTCCTTAATCCAAAACACGGGGGTTCAAAAGTCAGTAGTGTAATACATTAAATGCATCCGTTTTTACTTTGAATACCACTGAAGCAAAAACGTTTAGTCAGAAGTTCCTTGACATGATATATATGCGCTTTACGTTGACTTGAAGACTTGAATTAAGCATAGAATTGATTTTTCTCTGGGAGAGGTAAGGACAGGGCCTCCGCAAAGAGGACTGGAGCGGGTTGGAATCCCCCGTGAAATGTTCATTAACAACGCAGGAAAAATGACCATACAGTCAATGGCCAATAACTTCGGGAAAAGTACTAGAGGTGACACGATGGGTTGAATCTACTCATAATACTAGTTTCCGTTAATTTATACAATACTTGGGGGACAGTCGGATAGTATTGTTTTATTATTTTATTTAATTTAGCCAGAGTTTTCAGATATAACCATCTTAGGAATTAACTGTACTATTTCAGTACCTTTAAGACCGCGTTCCAATATGTCATAATTCGTATCGTATATCAAATGTGGTTGTAGCCTGTAAATTCCTTTGGAAAGGTATCCGGTGGGTTTATATAATTCAGAATTTTGAAAACCCATTTCTTCCCTCCTAGATCACGGACCACAGACGATGCCATCAAAGTAAGCTAGAAATATATATGAAAAACGCTCTGGTAAGGCCTTGAATCAGAGGATTTCCCGAGGAGGGCGTCATGAATTTTCAAAAATAGTTTTCTTTTTGCTACTTCCCCCCCTGCTTCTTCCCCGGCTTCCACCCTCCTACCGCATTTTCGCCCCCTTTCACCCTTTGCATCTCCACTCTTTCACTATTCCCACCCAGCGTACTTCCCCCCCTTTTACCTGTCTCGCGTCCTTATCCCTCGCACCTTCCACTTCAAAATTTCCACGCTCTTCTCTATATTTACGCTTCCTTGCTTTTTTAACTTGCTACTGGCATCCATCCTTCCCCAACCCCCCATTCTCCCACCTGCCCCCCCCCCCCCGCTTCCTCACTCAACCTCCCAAACCACCCCCTCCCCGCCCGCCCCACCTTACCTTCCTTATCCTTTTAACTGCATGCTTCCCCTCTCCCACTATCTCCCCCTCTCCCCCTTAACTCCCTCTCCCCTTTCCCCCATGAAATAATACTCATTATGTAAAAAATCGTAGCTCAAATCAAAGATCGATCCTTCATAAAGAAAAGCGCAACTTCTTTTTGGTTATAAATTCGGATCCGGAAATTTTGTTAAGTATCCTATGGCACTGGTTATACTACAATAGAGTCCATACTGCATCAAAAACGAAAAATCTGATTCATCTGAAATTAGAACTGAGCATTTTACGTTCAATATATTTGGTTCTAGGTTTATATTTTACATGAATTCACACAAAAACACTGGTTTCAAAATCTCTGAGCCTTTCATAGCTTGGTTACCCTCTGCGTGAAAGTAAAAATCACCGAGTTCTGACGTAGTTTTGTACCGTAAAATTTGGGTTAGATTTAGTTTCACAACTGCATTACCCAGGATCGGACACGGCGGGGGCTGACCACGAGTGTGAGTGCCAACCCCCCTTTGTATTAGGGGGTCGCTACTTAAGGTAAACAATAGCTATATCGACGTACGACCTAACCAGTCGTTAATTTTAGTTGCTAGGTGTTACGTACGAGTTTCGGGAATGCAGTATTGAATAGTAGTGAAGTTACGCGTACTTAGTATACAAGGTAGGCTACCGGTGTCGTAAGTGCGTGTTGGGGAACGGACCACTGGAGTTTGGACAACATAGTTAATCACTGACTTGGATAACCTATTGGACCCACGTATCTCGCTTGCAGGATGTCCAGAATTGGGAAATACCAAAACGTTGTATTACCCTTTTAAAACCTCGATCCATGCTTTTTAGCATAACAATGTTCATTTTTTTTGGCTTGGTGTCTTTCAAATTTTTCTCTTGCAATTTCAAACGGCCCATGTCAGTCTGACTTAAATCTAGATACATAGTCTAAGAGGTTCAATTCACTGTCAGTTTGTAACCACTTTTTCTTTGAGAAGTTGTAACGGTCCTCTGCCTTGATGTCCAAACACTAATTCAAAGGGGCTGAATCCTAGTGATTCTTGGACCGCTTCCCTAGCAGCAAAAACTAGGAGATGTACTCTCTCATCCCAATCCTTTGGATATTATGACTGTTGAATAATCGGAAAGAAATTAGGAACCGATCGATTGGCTTGATTGGTAGGCCAATAGTGGAAAGAACTTAGAGTATTTCACAATAGTGTGTGATTTGATATTTATCAGTGGAATCGCATTCTGGAAAGAGGGTTTGCCAATTTAGTCAACAAAATACTGGTTCCGGACTTTGTTTTTGCAAAGGGCCTACACAATCAATTATAATTCCGCTGAATGGCTCCTCAAATGCTGGAATGGTTTTAGCGGAGCTGGTGTGCGTTGTGTGTGTGGATTTTCTGATTTTGCTTACTAACTACTGGCATGTATGACATGATTTGCATATTCAGTTACATCTTTCCTGAGGGTGGCCACAAAAAATGGTTTAAAAAAAATGCTATCATGAGTCTTAAAAACTAGTCCCAAGTGTCCAGCCTTGGGTTATCATGTGCAAGACATGATTACCAACTTTCTTATAAATTTTGAGGCACAACATTTGATGTACAACTCTCCAGTTATCTTCAGCTTGAAACATCTGAAGGTCTATAGTTTCTCATCAAAATGTAATTTTCTTCAAAAAAAGCCCCACAGAACACTTTTTGAGCTTCCAGTTTGGGCAATGCCCTTCAATAAAGTCAGTGAGTTTTGGATCTTTTGTTTGTTCCTCGATCAACGTGGTTTTTGTGATCGGATGAATACCAATCTCTAACTTACTAATACTGAATTGTCATCAATACTGAGAAAAGGTATCATCCAAATCTAGAACGATTCCTTCTTTCTTTTTGGTTCTTTTTGTGGTTTTGTTTCTCTGTAGTTTCAACTAATCTCTATCTTCTTGTGAAGAGTGGTTCTACTCATTAGACCTTGAACGGCACAGGCAGGGAAAAGATTATTTTCCTCTTCATTTACATCTTTGACACAAGGCTTTGAGGACACCAATTGGGATTTGGTATTATTTAACTTGAACTCCACGCTAAAATAATTCAACCGACAGGGACACACCGGAGATTGGCAATTTAGGCCTAACCCCTACAGTGACTGTTCCGGAAACTAGGTCTGATTTCAAGTTAATGGATGGAGAGGAAATTTTGAAAACTACATCCCAACCGCTTAATCAGTAACATTTAAGTCTGAAAGGGTAGCGCATCTCATAGAATTAAATTTTGAGCACAACACACTTGTGTGTCACGCATGATAGTAATTGCGTGTGGGTTAGTTTGATCATCTGTGAGTGAGGCATGTCCTGGTATGACAAACGGTTTAAATTCTTCACTCACTTCTTCACACTTGTTTTGCACTTGTTTGTTTAGCATTTACTTTGGTGTGCCTTTCTGGTACTATGGCATGCATTTGAGGTTTCCCGTTGTAATTCCAACACTGTGAAAACAAACGGTGCCCTTTCTTTTGCAATAAGTACAAGTTGGTAGTGGATGGTCAGACCCTTAGAGAGGCCCTCCCTGCACTTGATTCAGATTTTTCAATAGGCTTTTGAACAAGTATCTGATTTTGGTTTTTCCCCACCGTATGTAGGTGGAGGGGATGGCTTTATTCTGCACACGGTTTTCTGTGGAAATTTGACTTTGCCGAGGTCAAGATTAATTTATGTGTGAGTGCATATCACCTACAATTGTTGCTTGCTTGTGCTTTGCTGCTGTTCTCTATTGGTTTCAATTTTACTAGTCTCATCAAGGTGAATCTTGATATCAAGCATTTACACATTGCTTAAATCCTCTATCAATATCCTTGTCTCAAACTCCTTAAATCTTTCTTGACCCTCCTTTGCAGTTAACACCCAATGATCGTGCAACTGTTCATTAGTAGGGGCGACGGTTCAATTCTACATGTTCTGGTTGGTGTCTTTTTTGTACCCTGAATTTCTGTCTATAGGCCCTCAGGTACTAGCTCTAGGCTTTCAGTATGGCCTGTTTTGACTGAATCATATCATCACCAGCCTCATAACCATGTGGTCAGAGTATGCCTCATGGCTTTGGCCTACTAAGAACACTCCTTGTAGTAACAAAATCCAACTTGGTTTTGGCCATTTTAATTTTGTGGGCGATTTTTCTCGAAGTGCATGAATATGTTATCAACTTCAACAATTATCCTGAAATTTTGCTTCATATAGGTAAACAAAGAACCTCATACAGTTCTTAAATGAATATGATAAACACTGTGTTCCTATTGGTCGGGAATGGCAAATGGGTGAGTATTTTCAAAACACTAGCAATTACACTTTATACCACTAGCCCCTGACGAGGTCTGCTATATCTACGAAGTTGTGAACGGAAGTTGTTAAAGTTCGTTCCTTCTTTCTTCCATGTAAAGAGCCGTCAACGCAAACTTTTTTAATAAGGAGTCAATGATGTGTGGAAAAAAGTGCTTTATTCCGTAGATTATTGAAGTAACACAACACGACCTCTTTCTGCCAGATTCGGATTTTGTATACATTGCGGTATTCCACCAGGTTGAGAACGACAGATCGAAAGGTTCCCAGGTACTAAATGAAACGAAATGTCCACTGAATCCTCTATTTCTTTATTATTCATTTCGTATTCTTAAAAACTACAAATCGTCGGCATAATGAAACACATCAGTAATTGAGTATTACCAGGCTTGTTATTGTAAAAAAACGAACCGCATACGTAGCCGTTTCTTTCTAAATGCTACCAAGCGGTTGCGAAAAAGTTGAGGATCATTTCTTCTCTTATATAATTGTCATAATATCTTTTAAATTATTATTAGATTTGATATTCAAGGGGTGTTTTGTTTTATTGACAAAAGAAAGTTTTTGATTTCTACAATTAAATACGGCTAACTTTTCCACACGGATTAAGCTCACGAAGAGAGATACAGCAAGTGTAAAGATCTTACAAAAAACGCAGGAGCTACGAGGTTTGCTAGACAAAGTGTCTTCGAAAAATTGTTTCTTTCTGTAATTCAAGTGGAATTAATTTCATACGAAGTTTCATATCCCTCCAGAATATAAGCAAATACCAGATTTTTTGGTAATAAAGGAAATAATGCGTGAGAGAGTTTGACAAAAAGGGGCTGTGGCTAAGTGTCTACGTCGATTCACTCTCACATTTTGTTTCGCCGTAAACGTCAAACTTTTCGATTGCTAAGAAGTGCTGCAGTTTGGTCGCTGGCGTGATTGTACTTTTGTGTAACAATGTCAGGTGTAGGTTTACATGTGATTTCTTTTGCGCGTTGCTGATTTTGAAGATGCTGACTCCATGTACATCACGAAAGTGGTAAGAAAATAAATTATTATAAGGTTGTGTCTTGTTCCGTCGGACATAAGAGTTAATGTGAGAGTCTGACGGGTACTAATTCTAATGTTTCATTTGTCTAGACTCCTTGGGTGGGGGCTATGGTGGAGCGTTACGTCTCTGTCTCTGTATGTGCACCAACACTGTGTGTGTGCTCGTATACAGAGGTCGTCCCTGATGTAATTCCAAGATCTTGTGGTGAAAGTCTTGTACATGAGTAATATGTGGAGAGTCTGGACGGTTACTAAAATTCTATTTTCATTGAATCCTAGACTCCCTTGTTTTGAAATGGGCGTCCTGGGGCTGTGTGTTATAAGTTGTGTCTTGTCCGTTGGACATTAAGGGTTAAATGTGAGAGTCTGACGGTTACTAAATTCATTTTCATTGTCCTAGAACTCCTTGTTTTGAAATGGAGCGTCCTCCCATGGGGCTGTGTGTTATAATTTGTGTTTTGTCCCGTCGGACACTCAGTTTTTAATGTGTAAGTGTCGACGGATATTATTCCTCTCTGTTTTAATTGGCCTAGAACTCCTTTTGAAAGGGGGATGGTCGAATTGTTTTAGTATATGAAGTTTTGGTCTTGCTAAAATGGGGCCTTTACCCCAAAACCCCATCCCATATTGCACCGACATTTCAATCATTTTTAAAGCAGTAAATTTTTAAGTCATCAAGAGTACTGTGTAAAATATTGGTCGACTAATAAAATGCCATATTTACAAACCAAACATCCTTTAGCCCTAATCTTTCATGCGTAAATGAGATAAATGAGTAGCTTTCTTCTGATACCAAAGTTGTGGACCACTCCGGTAAAAATCTGGGGGTCTGGCGACGAGGCTATTAGCGATGGACATGACCCTTTCAAAAGGAGTCCATAGGGCTGCCTTGTTATAAGTTGCTTTTGTCCGTCGACACATCAGACAAATAGTCCCAGGCTACAATTCTTGGTAACTAATAACCTTGGTGTATTAAGATAATGTTTTAGCGGATTAATAGACCATTTTTATTGGCTGATATTCTGAATCCGATGGATGCCAGACGAGCAACCTTAAGCATTTTTGTACAAACGCCAAAAATCCAAAATGGCCACCAAACCCAACGCATTAAGCTCTTGTAATTTTTTAGCTTGTGGATTCGTTAAAACATTCATTGTGACTAATGTAACATTTATGAGATCGTGATCTACCTTTTGGCTGCAAGTTGGTAATTGGTAGCTATCCTGTGGTTTGGCAGTCACGAATTTAATAAAACCATAAATATTTTTATTTTTAAAATGTGATTATAATCATTTCCTGCCTTATAGGATCCAAGATGACTTCCGATGGCTATAATTGACACATGGTTATCTAACCTAGTACAGCAATGTTTGTGTATACCACATGTTGTAACATCATTAAGTGATCAGATGAATCGATACATGTAAGATCCTCCAATTATCCACTATAGCTGGAATGGCACTTACTAGGCGGCGAAAAATCCGATGACCAATAGTCTAATGATATAGGTTTCGTTTGTTTTTGATACATTTGGGGCGTCCATTGGCATTCATATTGGGGTATTTGCTGTATACGACTCAATGAACCTTAAGAAGCCTCTGTCATGTTTGGGAAGTGATAAATCTTAATCGAATCCGGCAAGCGCAAATGTTTTTTTTTTCAACAGACTATCGTGCGCTGGCCATATCTAGGGTAAGATAAACAGAATTGTGAATATTTGAAATTCCCTTCTTGAAGATATTATTTATGTTTTGTGACAACCTTTCACTTTTATGAAGTAGTTAACCTTGTAAGATTACTTGAAAATACTTCAATTATTGATTCAATTGTGCAAGATATTATTGAAAATAGAGCTTATATGGTTTTTCTTGACATTTTTTGACGGGCTTTTTGGAAAAGTGCCCATCCCATGAAAAACGACATTGGGAATTTAACACAAAGTTTTTTTTCTATCTGATGTAATTAAGTGCATTAAAATGAAAAGTGCATATTTTGGGTTGTATTTCGGGCCAAAAGTGGGTTGAAAACTGCCGAGTTGTTGACCTACAAATTAAAATAAATAAAAAAAATGTATGTTGTAACCAATAATTCCAATGTGCATATTTGTATGGGCACACAATGATCTAAGAATAATTTGCAGGTGCTGAATTAAATTTTCAAAAAGTTTACCAAGCTCAATCGGAATTAGTGTTTGTACTCCTCCACAATGCTTGGAAAATGGCAACCATTAAAACACAGAATTGCATGAGAAAATGTCATCCAGGCCATTTCTTTTATTTTTTTTAGGAATAGCACTAATTATGCCAAACCATCTCAAAAACTCACTTTTCCTTAAACCAGTGTTTTCAAACTTGAGGAAATTTCCATGATCATCAAAAAGATAATGAACTTTATGAAAACCTGCTTCCTCCCAGACATGGTAGTAAACCGATCTATTTTTTTATCTTTTGTTTATTCATAGTGTTATCACGGCATATACATTTGTGACATCTCTTCTATTACTCTTTTATATCATAAATAACACAATATATATTACACAACAAACTGTTAAGGCTGATCCGTCATTCTCCCACAAGGTGGTTAGTGAAACAGCAGCCAGCAAACTCCCGCTGTGCATGGATTACACCAACATCAGGTCACGCACTGCTGCCATTTCAAAACACGGACATTTACTTCGCATTTCCCAAGAAAAATCGATGACCGTGTAGAAATTTTTTTGTCTAAAATGGTCCCTTTTACCGACAGACCGAAGAACAAACGCAGGAGACCAAAGTGGGCATATGCATCTGTATCGTGCATGAACAATTTATTATCACAGCCCAAATTCCAGTCCACTTAACAATCATCATAAAACCAAGAAACTCTCTTAGTCATCCACAATATCAAACTAGGAAAAACTCCTAGAATCCCGAATATCAAACCAGGAAACCCTCCTAGTCCCTTGCATACAATATACTAGAATCCCGAATATCAAACCAGGAAACCCTCCTAGTCCCTTGCATACAATATGCATTATATTCAAATTGATCAAGAAACTCTCTTGAACCCATGATAGAATTTCATACAATATGACTATCCATCAGACAGGAGAACTCTGACCAGTCTCCTGATTATTTCCTATCTGGCAATTTGGGCAACTCATATACATGTACCATCAAACTAGGAAAACCAATATCAAACGAGGAAAACCTCCTAGAATCCCCAATATCGAACCAGGAAACCCTCCTAGTCCCTTGCATACAATATGCATTATATTCAAATTGATCAAGAAACTCTCTTGAACCCATGATAGAATTACATACAATATGACTATCCATCAGACAGGAGAACTCTGACCAGTCGCCTGATTATTTCCTATCTGGCAATTTGGGCAACTCATATACATGTACCATTCTATAGCATTGCTCCACCACCGATCATCATCTTTAAGCTAAGTCTATAATTTACTTATTCAAACAAAATATATACACAGCAGTTTTGTCAGGGCTGAAGTAATGATCTTCTGGCCTCACATCTGTTCCTGTAACTTAATTTTACTTAGCGATTTTACACAGCAGTTTTGTCAGGGCTGAAGTAATGATCTACTGACCACACATTTGTTCCTGTAACATAATTTTACTTTTATTAATAATTTAGATTAGATATTGGCTAAAGATCATCTGGAGTGATCTAATATGTTAACTAAAATAATTCATGTAAATTAATTTAAATGCCAAATTTCTGCCAACCCTCATGAAGGCTGCACAAACAAAGCCAATTAATATCTTCGTAAAATGGCAAACACGGTAAAATTCAAGCAGCCATAGAAGAAACTGATTTCAGTTTATAAACAAATGGAACCCAAACAATGGGTGGGAGGGTGGGAAAATCTTTGGCCAAAACACAATAACAACCTTCATGCACGATGTCAGAATGCACTGTGACGATGGTCCACAAGAGGCACAACTCCCGGGCTCAATCACATGACTGCCCGTCAGGAGCAACAAAAGGCTATTATGCAAATAAGGAACTTCAAGGCAGCTCATTAGCATAAAGGCAAGCATGAAAACAGGGAATGTGAACCTTGCTCTTCTGCAGTCGGCAAATGCGTTTTAATTCGATAAACTTCTTAAAACGGTATTACCGACAGACCGAAGAACAAACGCAGGAGACCAAAGTGGGTATATGCATCTGTATCGTGCATGAACAATTTATTATCACAGCCCAAATTCCAGTCCACTTAACAATCATCATAAAACCAAGAAACTCTCTTAGTCATCCACAATATCAAACCAGGAAACCCTCCTAGTCCCTTGCATACAATATGCATTATATTCA